>CACTHL010000222.1:4357500-4585000 GCA_902712375.1 Dioscorea dumetorum
CAAGACCGTAACCCGAAGATAGAGAGCCTTACAGGAGAAGCTTATCATCGTAATCGGGGTCGTAAGGCACGAGGAAAGTAGGAACCCGGACGCTTACGGCCTAGCTTACGCCCGTAAGCTGGCCGTAAGCTTAGGCCTATATAAGGTTTCATTGAAGAAAGAAAGGGGGCTCCTCTTTTAGGTTTTTATTCTACTTCTGGGGAGAGTGTGGCTGGAGAAGGGAAGACATTAACTGCGAGATCAAGAGTCGATTTCTCCACTCAAAGGCCAAGAATCCACATAGTCCTCCATCAATATCATCCTTATCATCCATTAGGGCATCATCGCGGTCAAGGGTTGTACTCCTCCAACGTCAAGAAGAATTTCAATCCAATCCTTGTCTTCTTGGTTTTGAGGGAGTTTTCCAACTTACTTTCTTGTTATGAGGATGAACATTTGTAATCTCTTGAATTCATTTTATTGCATCATGAGCTAATTCCTTTTTTGGCAAGCTTGGACTATAAACCTTGGGAAATTGTTGAACTCTACTTGTATTTCTTTAATTTTAAGTACTTGTGAAGTTTAATATTAGAAATGCATGTGTGATTTGATGTATGTCTTTTTACATGTTGTGTGATTGTTGACGCTCGGTGAAAACCAGTTGTTCGTTTGATTTAGCGTGTGGTGATAACTCGTTGGTTCTTGAAAACTAGCGTGCTGTGAAAACCATTTATATCCTACGAATTTGTGTGCGGTGAAAACCCGTATTGCTATCACATTTCTATTAAACCTACATTTTAATTGAGATAGGAATATTTGTAGAAGTTAGTACTTCATTGTCTAACCCCCGAGGGAGTATTATCTGATACGCCCCTTGATGAGCGCATTTCATATATATATATTGCATGCTATACCTTCATCATTATTGAATATTTTGGCTAAAATTCTCCAAGTACGGTGCTATTTGAGGTATTCGTTGTTCGTCATGCAGATATCAAAGTCCTGAAGTAAAAAGAAGCGCTTTTGGAACAATTTTAGAAGCTAAAGGACTTAGAAAAAACCTCATCAAGCTCAGCACGGTTTGAGCACGCCCGTGCTGTTTCCCGTGCAAAGTGCAGAAGAATTCAACTGCGATTCAGCACAGCCTGAGTCCGCTGAGCACGGGTGTAAAAACCTCAGCACAATCGAAGCACGCCCGTGCTGCTTCCCGTGAAAATTACAGGAGAATGCAGCCATAAATTAGCACAGCCAGACTTCGCTGAGCACGGTCGTGCAAAGCCTCAGCACGGCCTAAGCACGCCCGTGCTGTTCCCCGTGCAGATTACAGGTTTGTGAGTTTTCTGAAGAATTATTTGGCCTTAATCTGCACGGCTTGAAGCACGGCTTCAGCACGCCCGTGCTCACATCGGGAAAACATTAAAACCCTAAAAACTTAGGTTTTTGGGGGAGTTTTGGAGGCGAACTTTGGGAGAAAGAAAGGGAGAGCTTTGGGGATTCATCCTCTACTTCATCAAGGGAATGCCAAGCGTATGGTAGGCCGATCGGAGGGAGATTACACGACATCATAGATCCTTCGACAACCTCAAGGATGCAAGAAATTAGGGAGTTTTCAAAATCCATGTCTTGTAATTTCTTTGGCATTGTGTTTGTTGGCTGTTATCATGAGGGGCTAAACTCTTAAGGGAGCCCCGGGGGTGGTTGTATGACGTTGTAGCTAGAACTTGTTGTCTTTACTTGCAGTTTTTATGATTGTCTTGTTCATTTCAATAAATCAAGGTTATTGGCTATCTTGTTTGTTGTTTAGTGCTTGTTGCTTGGTAGTTAGGTTCTCCTATCTAGGCTTGTGAATCTTTAATGATTGTTGCAAGCAGAGGGAGTTCAACTTAGGGCTCGGCAGCGCTAGAAACCACATACTTATAGCATAACTAGGTTTAGAACTGAAGACATCCCTGATAATTTCTGAGAAAGACTGAGTTAGTGACATCAGAAACCCAACCCCGGGGCCCCATCTCCTCCATCGAGTCAGACCTAAATCTTCCCTTGGTGAACTTTCCATTCCCTCAACTTCCTCGAAGTTAGTCTAAAGTCAACTCCTTCATTCTCGATTTGGTTAGATATTGAGTAGGAAGTTAGTATTAGAAGCTATACCAGTCCCTGTGGATTCGACTACCTGATCTTTTGGGTACATTATACTACTTGTACGACCTGTGCACTTGCGGTTACGCAAGGGGCGTATCACCCCTTGCGTATCCGCAAGTGCACGGGTCGTACAAGTAGTAAAGTGTACCCGTAGGGTTGGGTAGTCGAATCCACAGGGACTGGTGTAGCTTCTAATACTAACGGGTTGCTTAATATCTAATCAACCAAAGAAAGATGGATTGTGACTCTAGGTTGAAATTAAGGAGATTGAGGGAGAAAATTGCACAAAGGGGAATCTAAGGATTGACTCGATGGAGGAGATGGGGCCCCGGGGTTGGACTTCTTACGTTCACTAACTTGTTCTTTCTCACTATTTATCAGAGCTGTCTTTAGTTCTAAACTTAGTTATCCTAAAAGGGTGTTGCTTCCAGCGCTACCGAGCTCTAAGTTGAAATCTTACTGCTTGCGACTATCAATCATAATTCACAAACCTAGATAAGAAAACCTAACTTCCAAGCATTCAAGCACTAAACAACACACAAGATAACCAATAACTCTGATTTATTGTAAGGAACAAGACACTCATAAATGCTGCAAGTAAAGATAAAGAGTTCAAGCTACAATGTCATACAAACAACCCCGGGGCTCCCTTAAGAGTTTAGCCCCTCATGATAATAAACAACAAGTACAATGCCAAAGAAATTGAAATACAAGAAGTTGAAAACTCCCTAATTTCTTGCATCCTTGTGGTTGTCCGAGGATCTACAATGTTGTATAATCTCCTCCAGATCGGCCTACCATAGGCGTGACATTCCCTTGATGACGAGGAGGATGAACCCCCAAAGCTCTCTCCTCTTTCCTCCCTTTGTTCACCCACCAAAAGTCCCCCAAAAACCTAAGTTTTTAGGGTTTTAATGTTTTCCCGATGTGAGCACGGGCGTGGGCGTGTTGAAGCCGTGCAGATTACGGCCAAATAAAACTCTTGAAACTCAAATTCCCATAATCTACACGGGGTACAGAACGGGCGTGCTGAGAGTGTGTTGAGGGTTTGTACGACCGTGCTCAGCAAACTCAGACTGTGCTGACTTTGGCTGAATTCTCCTGCAATCTGCACAGGGTATAGCGCGGGCGTGCTTATGCCGTTTTGACCTTGATGAGGTTTCTTCCAAGTCCTTTAGGTTCTAAAATCATTCCAAATCACTTCTTCTTGCTCCCGGACTTCGATATCTGCATGGAAAACGAAGAATACCTCAAATAGCACTGAATTGGGAGAATTAAAGCCAAAAGACTCAATAATGATGAAGGTAAAGTATAAAATATATATATATGAAATGCACTCATCATTGTCCAAGTGTTCCCATTGCTCGTGATAATCTCTACCCCCTTGTTGTTTACAATCCTTTTAGCTACTTAGTTAGGCTTGTCAATTATCTTTTCTTTCAGGCTGGATTTCATAAGCTGAAGGTAGTACTAGTGCATTTGCTCCTTGAGGTTTGAGAACCTGATCCCTTTCGGGATCCACTTTTTTACTTGACGACCAGTGTACTTGCGGTGACGCAAAGGGCGTGTCACGTTTTTGGCGCTGTTATCGGGGAGCAACGTTAGGAACACTTTAGTTTTGTCGTTTTAGCTATTCTATCGAGTTTAAACAACCATGAACAACACGGCCTCGAACACGGGACCAACATGGCTGTGTTGCCCAATTTTTTTTGTCAGTTATTTTGTAGACACGGGCTAAACACGGTCGTGCTTAGGCCATGTTAGGTGCGATCGTTCGTCTCCCGGACGATTTTGTATTAAATAGTACATCCGGTCGTCCCATTTCACCCGTACTTGAGTTTTTCCCTCGCCCCTCATTTTTATTGCCTCTCCTTACTCGCGAATCACCGGTTTTGGTGAGTTTTGTCGGAGTTCTCACCCTTCTCCCAACTTTCCCCTTCGACGAGAGGTATGTTGAGAGTTGATTTGTCATTTTTTGTACAAACTTTGCTTGAATTGTTGCATATCATGTATAGAACCCTGTTTTGCATGCTAGACCAGAATTAGAGAAATTTTCACCGTTCAAAACACATTTGTATCATTGATTTAGAGCTAGGGCTCTGCGGGGAAGACAGTGTTTGCGAAACACAGGCGTGCTTCTGTAAGCACAACTGTGTTCTTGCGAAACAGGAATCTTAAGAGAAATGAAGAACTCAGAAGCACGGTTTTCGTTCCGAGAGCACGGGCGTGCAAATGGAATCACGGCCAAGGCACGGGCATGTTTATGCCGTGCATTTTACTGCCTGGTGAGTATTTAAAGATTGCTAGAATTTTCTATTTACCCGTAAAATGCATGCCTTGAAGTACGGCCTAAGCAGGCCAGTGTTTGGATCGAAACTTAGGTTGAAAGCATCGAAAGTTAGGTTTAAAGGAGCATTTTGTTTGGCAACGGCTGGGGTGATCTAAGGAGATTATTGTACTTATTTCACCATCTGCATGGGAGGTGATACGCCCCTTGCGTATCCGCGAGTGCGCGGGTCGTACAAGTAGTAAGCGTATCCTAAGGTCGGGTAGTCGATTCCACAGGGATTAGTATATCTTCTAATACTATCATCCTACTTAGTATCTAATCAATTGAAGGAGAGTGAATTACTTGACCCAGAAAAAGAGGCAACTGGGGAAACAGGAAATTTAGCGAGAGTGACAATTGAGGTTACTCAAGAGAGAAGATGGGGGCCCCGGGTTGAACCCTTGATGCTACCTAACTCAAACTCAACCAGCATTTATCAGGAGTGTCTTTCAGAAACCTCTAATTCCAAATCTTGTTGTGCTATATGGTAGACTATGCAATGTAGGTGATACTCTATGAGGAACCCTAGCTTCTTGCATCCATTTAGGGAATATGCAAGCTAAGTTACAGTCTAAATCAAAGAGAAATCATAAACATTCAACCACCATAAATAAAGCCAACAACCAAAGATCTAATAAAGGCACAAAGACAACCATAAATGCTTGATAAAAGAGTTTAAATCCAAAAGTACATAACAAGTTTTCAACACGGTTCTTCCCCGAAGGGTTTAGCCCCTTATGGATTCAAATAATGAAAACATCACAAAAGAAACAAATATAAAAGAGTTCCATGACTCCCTATTTGCTTCCATCCTTGACGTTGCTCAATGTTTTGATGTCGATGAATCTTCTCCTCTCCTTTGGCCTACAATTCAAGCGTAGTTCCCTCTCCGATGGTCTTCAGATCGGTCCCGACGCTTCCCTTAAGCCCCTCCTCCTTTTCCCTTGCCAAAAGTCCATGAAACCCTAGTTTTCGGGGGTCTTTAAGCTTCTCCCGATGTAAGCACGGCCGTGCTTAAACCGTGCTCCAAGCTGTGCAGTTTACGGCCAAATAAAAACTCTGGAAAATCATCTGCCTACAAACTGCACGGGGTTCAACACGGGCGTGCTGTGGCCGTGTTGAGAATTGCACGACCGTGCTCAGCGACCCCAACCCGTGCTTACTCTGGCTGAATTCTCCTGTGAATTGCACGCTTTAGGAGCACGGGCATGTTGAGGCCGTGCTTAGCTTGATGAGATTTCTTCTAAGTCCCTTAGCTACCAAAATCGCTCGGAATTGCTTCTTCTTGGTTTGGGGCTTCGTTATCTGCATAGAAAACTAGAAATACCTCAAATAGCATGGAAATGGGAGAATTCAAAACAATGTATTCGTGAATAATGGGTAAAAGATGGGAAATATATCTATATGAAATGCACTCATCAGGAGGATTAGAGCACCAATTGGAGGCCAATATTAGGGGTAGAGTCTCGTCAATAATTAGGCCCTCGGAGCTCAACGAAGATGCAAACGTATAGGGAGTTTTTGAATTCCTCTGTATTTGTTTCTCTTATTGTTTTCTTATTGAGTGAACCCATGAGGGGATAATTTTCTTAGGTGCCCCAGGTTGTGAACTTTGTTTAAGATTGTAATTGAACGCTTGTTTTGCAATGCTTATGGAGTCCTTTGTTTATCATGTTAAATCTTGTGTTACATGCTTGATGTTTTTGATTGCATAGCTTGATTATAAACTTGGCGTGTCTTGTTGCCTTAGGATAATTGCTATAGAGCAATTGCTCCCTCGAATTCAAAAATGGTGTAGTATAATCAATCCCTTTATGTTATCATAGCCATAGTTGCAACAAGGTTGCCAGAGGACATATAGATTTTTTGGGATGTACCTGATAAGTTTTATAAGAGTTTAAGTACAATTTGACACCAAGGGATCGACCAGAGGCCCTACTCCTCAATTGAGTAATTGATACGCCCCTTGCGTATCCACAAGTGCACGGTCGTACAAGTAGTAAAGTATAGCTTTCGATACTCGTCGGATTTCTAATATCTTACCGGCTGAATAATTTGGGTTGAAAAATAATTACAAAAAATGTAAAGAAAATAAGGAGAACAGGAGAGAGACAGGGTTCAGGTAATGAGAGATCAGTGATAGGAGTAGCACCCCGGATCAATTTTTTAGAATAGTTTGCAGTCACTTTCTCACAATGCCTATCGGGTACATCTTACGAAACCTATGTGTGCTCTCAAAGTATTATTACATCTATGGAAATCATGAACATCAAGGATTATGACTATAACTACGGGAATCTTGCACTTCGATAAAAGCAATCACACTAGGTCAATCAACACACTCAAAGTTTTATAATCATACTACGCTAATCATGCACATTAAGTTACGCAACACAAGATTAAACATAGAAATAAATAAGACACCATAAACATTGCACGAAAATGTTCAACTATAGAATAACATCGGAGTTTATGAATCTGGGGCACCGGAGAACCCCTAGCCTCTCATGATTCTACTAGAAACATAAGGAAAGCAACAAGAGAATGAGATGAAATCTATAAACTCCCTTCTTGCTTCACAATTTTCATCGGAGAGCATTCGATGATGATCTTGCCAATATTCCTCCACTCCCACGACGATCTCTTTGTCCAGATTCGGACCCCAAGGTGCACCGCTTTCCCTTCCTGTCGCTTTCCCCGAAGGGGAAGAAAAGATAAAAAAGAAGTTCCCTTTGAAACCCTAACTTTGGGTTTAAAAAGTTAGTTTCCGATGCAAGCACGGTCGTGCTCGTGGCTGTGCTCTTGGCCGTGCTTTTCTCGGGATGTCTTGGAACTTGTTTTCAGCTAGACTTTAGTATTCCTGTAAAATGCATGGGAAGAAGTGATGAGTGCATTTCATATATATTTATTTTATGTCTTACTCCCATGATTCTTTAATTTATCGGCATTAATTCTCCAAATTCAGTGTTATTTGAGGTATTCTTAGTTTTTCATGCAGATATCAAAGTCCTAAGGCAAGAAGAAGTGATTTGGAGTAATTTGAGGAGCTGAAGGACTTAGGAGAAACCTCATTAAGCTCAACACGGTCTCAGCACGCCTGTGCTTCAAGTTGTGCAAATTGTTGGAGAATTCAGCCGAGAGAAACACGCATTATGGTCGCTAAGCACAGCTGGGCAACCTTCAGCACAGCCGCAACACGGGCGTGTTGGACCCCATGCAGATTACAGGAATTTGAGTTTCAGGAGTTTTATTCGGCCGTAATCTGCACAGCTTAGAGCACGGCTTCAACACGTCCGTGCTCACATCGGGAAAAATTTAAAACCCCAGGAACTTAGGTTTTTGGGGACTTTTTGGCTGCGAACAAAGGAAGAAGAGGGAGGGAGCTTTGGGGAGCCGTCCTCACCATCATAAGGGAAATGTTGCGCGAATGGTAGGCTGATCGGGAGGAGAATCCATTCCATCATCAAGACTCGGATAGTCGCAAGGATGTAAGAAATTAGGGAGTTTTCAACTTCTTGTTTATTAATTTCTTTGGAATTTATCTTGTTGTCTAACCTCATGAGGGGCTAAACTCTCTTAAGGAGCCCAGGGGGAATATTCTGATGTTGTAGCTTGAACTTGATTACTCTACTTGCAGTATTTATGAATGTCATGTTCCTTGCATTAAATCTTGGTTGTTGGCTATATTGAATGTTTGTTGAGTGGTTGAATGCTTGAATGTTTGGTTATCTTATCTTAGCCTGTGCATGTTATTGATAGTTGCAAGAAGTGAGATTTTAACTTAGGGTTCAACAGCACTGTGAGTATCATTCACCTAGCATGACTAGATTTTAGAACTGAAGATATCTCTGATAAGTACTGAGAGAGTCCAAGTTAGTGTGCATCAGGAATTCAACCCCGGGGCCCATCTCCTCCATCGAGCCAATCCTTACCTTTCCCTTAGTGCATTGCCTCCTCTTCAATCTTTTTCAGTCCAACCTAAAATCAGTTAAACCCTTCTTCAATTGATTAGATACAAAGCAGAATGAGAGTATTAGAAGATACACCAGTTCCAGTGGATACGACTACACCACTTTAGGGTACACTTTATTACTAGTACGACCCGTGCACTCGCGGATACTCAATTGGCGTATCAAGAAGCACACCCGTTGATAAGTGTCTAAATGTAAGTATTTTCATATATGTATTTCATACAACTAGCATGTAATTTAAAAAGAATTTGTGCCCTTTTTACACTTAATTGTGTGCTATTTGATTTGTAGGGTATAAGTTAGCCATGGAGAACACGAGTATACAATGTTGGGCGAAAAGAAGAAGAAAGCAGTCCATGTGCATAGTAGCAGTGAACCCGTTTCATGTTGCTATCCAGAGAACTGTACAGGTAGTATATAGGCAGTATGAAGGCAGTATGCAGGCCGTATTGAGTCCGTATAGATCGTGGAGTGGTGAACCTGGTGCCCTATATGACACCCATACGGCCCATATACGGGGCCGTATGGCTCCTGGGTATAAAAGGGCGTTAGGGCATCATGAAAGGGGACTTTTGGCCACCATTCTCCACCATCATCTTCTAGGGTTTCAAGGCAAGTGGAGAGGGCAGATCTGAGGAGGAAATAAAGGGGAGAAGAGGTCGTGCTATCAAGGAGAGGATCTAGGGGCTTGCCGGCTTGGATCCAACAAGCTCTCATC
Source organism: Dioscorea dumetorum (assembly GCA_902712375.1). Lineage (NCBI taxonomy): Eukaryota > Viridiplantae > Streptophyta > Magnoliopsida > Dioscoreales > Dioscoreaceae > Dioscorea > Dioscorea dumetorum. Next base: position 4,366,637 of record CACTHL010000222.1, read on the forward strand.
ACCACATTCTAGTCTTCATCTTTTGGGAGTTTGCTAAGATATTTATCTTGTATTTATTGTGTTTCTTGCTTTCTCCTTGTTGATGATGATGAACTAGACTCCCAAGGTCACCGGGCATCTGGTGAACCTTGGGATGAACTTGTTTGTATGGATGATTTATTTGCATTTATAGTATTTGGTTTGGTTTGTGGTTTATGCTTTGTGTTCTTTGATGTCTTGTTTGGCATGAGAACTCTGCGATTCAAGTTCTAGATTCTACTTGGTATGTGACCATTGCCCTTTGACACACCCTTGCGTGTGTGTTCCGCAAGTGCACGGGTGTCGAAGTAATAAAGTACCCAACGGGTGGGTAGTCGAATCCACAGGGAGTAGACGATAGAAAAAAAAAACACTTCGCTGAGTAGCCAAAGAGAACCGATTGTTGTTGAGATTAAAAAGTGATTAAAAACAGAAATTAAAAACTGAAAGTTAAAGCTAGAGAGTAGGAAAAGATCGAGATAAGAATGGGGTACTCGGACACCGCTCCCCCTAGATTCCTTGTTTCAAGTGCAAGACTTCAAACACTCTTACTAAATGAAGATTTCAAGAGTCGTGGAATCCAAAGATACAAGGTCCCAAATCTAAGGTCAACCTTGACTAGTCCCCTACGAGGTCCCGGCGGAGAGAAGACTCTCGACGCCTCACACCACGTATGACTGCGCTATGCTCTAGGGATTCCAAGTGGTAAACCCTATTCCCAACTATCGATCAATCCCTTTGGTCCAGGCGAAAGATCCCTAATCACAAATAAGTCCCGGCGGAAAGGTCTCTCTCAACGCCTAACTCTCTTTGAGATCGGAGGTAATGCTTGGAATATGAAGGTAGGGAAAACCACACCGGAGGGGAAAGGGGACGCGTCGCTACCTCTCAACTCACCCTCTCAACCCTCTTCAATCTTGGTAATCTAATCCTAATGGTGATGGTCACTCGTCAAAAGGATGATTGGATTAGCCCTCAACCCTAGTGTCACTCTAAGGGAGAAACCATTAAGCATACAAGATTGAAACTCAAATTTAAACTCAAATTGAATAAAAGCATTAAAGTCAATGAAACATAGGAAATCTAGGGTTTACAAGTCCAAGTACCCACTAGGGGTTTAGATCTCCATGGAGCAATACAAGTTCATCAAAATAAATGAAGATAAGTGCAAGAAATCCATAAAGAAAACCCCCTTAAGCTTCGTGTTGATAGACTATGGGAACTTCTCCTTCTTCTTCAAAGAATCCCTTCCTCCAAGCCTAAGGCACACCTCGTCGAATCGAGTCGTCGAAGGCTCCCCCAATGGCTCTCCTTGGAAGGGAATGATGATGAAACCGGTGAAGAAGCGCTCCCAAAGTGTAGCAAGAACCTCCTGAACCCTAGCCGTCACCTCCTCTCCAAGTTAGAAGAAGATCCCCACAATAACGCTTCAGAAAGGCTTTATAATTGGCCATCTCGAGGATCCACACGGGCGTGTGGATAGTCCACACGGCCGTGTGGAAATTCCACACGGCCTTGTGGAAATTCCACACGCCCATGTGGATTTTCTGCCTTGTGAAATCTTCATACTAATCCTCGATTTCGCCCGTTTCTTCTCCTGAGGTCACATGGACGGACACACGCCCATGTGAAAGGTCAAGTGGCATTTCTTGATGGTGGGAAACCTTGGAGAGCTTTTGAAATCTTTGAACCAATCGGAACGAGCGAGCATGACTGCCTTCGTGTCCTTCTACAAGAGTTGTCTTGAAGTCTTTAGAAGTTGGCACATACCCCCTCGTTGGAACCTGATTTGTGTCTTGAACTTCGTAATTGCACAAAAGATCTCCACTTGGCACCATTCTGACCTAATCTTGCCTTTATTCACGTACCATGTCTCCACAACCCTAATTGCGTGAAAGAACACCAAAACACACGAAATTAGCGATAAAGCCTGAAAAATGTGATGCTTATGCGTGGAAAACATTTCCAGAATTATATACATGCAAGCACTTATCAAACTCCCCCACACTTAAGCTTTTGCTTGTCCTCAAGAAAAGTTCATACCATGAGAATTAAAGGTTGAGTGATGAAAATGCTTGGCCTTAAGTTCACCAAAAGTGTACAACGATAGTATTCTCAAAAAGGGAGAATTTAAACATAGATAGATAAAAACCACAACTCTAGCAAAAACTCAAATTACGAAGAAAATAAAATCTGAAAGCGTGAGTGTGTGTACACTTACTCATGCCAACCCCAGATCTACGCTTGAACATTATTAAAACAACGACTTATTTAGGAAAAAGAAATTGGTGGTAGCTGCACACAACCTCAAAGGTAGCCATTTCCCAAGATGCCTCCTAGGCGGCTTTCACCCTATTAAGGTGGTAGCTCTTTCCACCAGGGAGTGTTAGCTTTCACGCAGCCTATTAGATAGCTCTTTCTCTCATTAGGGCATAGCCAGTATCCGACTTATGAGAGTAGCTGCATACAGAATAGGTGGTAGCTCTTTCCACCCCAAGAACAAAGGAGCACCATTTTCTTTTTTTCTTTTTTTTTTCTTTTTATTGCTAAAGAAAAATGAAACTAATGTCCTTTCACACTGAACTAGCGTTATCAGGGTTAACAGAGCAAGTAAAGTGCAAAAAATGCAATCAGACAAAAATTTTCTAAGTTTTTCGAGTAAACTAGAGCATGGTAACAACCGAAGTTTAAATTTCTCCCAAATTCGAAAATACACTCATGTTCCTTAGGGTGAACTGTCATTGGCTAGATGAGCATGAAAGTGATGATCAAAAATAAAGAACGTGTGCAGTGTGAACTCCCCCCCACACTTAAGCTGTACATTGCCCTCAATGTACTCATACAAACATGCAACATAAGAACGCAAATAAAAAACATGAGGGCGTGGGTATTAAAAACAACACTCCCCTGATCTCCGAGTGTGGTAGTTGAATGGAGGTGTGAAGGTGGGAAGTGGAGTTGCGTAGGGTTGTGAAGCTCACACGGCCGTGTGGAAATTCCACACGGCCGTGCCTATGACCATTTCTCAAAACCAAGTTGACAAGTCTATCTGCACATCACAAAAGGGGTTCAGTGGATTTCAACAAAAGCTACGATTAAAAGATTACAAAAAATAAACAAACCAAAAACAAACTGAAACAAGAACATGAAAAATAAAAGTAGTAAGATAACTCTCAGAAGGTGGAACCTTTCTGAGTACACAAAGACTCAACAGAAAAGAAAATACATGAAAATAAAAAGAAGAGCAAAAGACGCATCAAGCGTCGGCATCTGCTGGTGCTGCTGGGGATGCTGGGGAGGCGTAGGGTGCTCGGAGTGGGGACGGCGAAGTGGAATCGCTACCTCTCGCCATCAACTGGTGGAGTAAAGTGATGTGCGTCATCATCTCCGAATGGTACTCAGCCATGCGAGCGAGAACCTCAGTGTGGTTCGCTGCCTGAGTCACCCGCATGGCGGCGAGATCAGTCTGGAGAGTCCCCACAGCAGCCTCAAGTCTGCCTATGCGATCCTGTGCTGGAGGGGATGCAGGTGCTGAGACCGGTGGCACCTCCTCGTCTGCTGGGATGTCCTCCGCCTCCATGGGTGCGGGTTGTGATGATGGCCCTGCCCGGGTCTCCTCCGAGTCTTCTCATCGGGGAATGGAACCAGCAAGTACGTACCTGCCGATGGCGGCCCTCTTCACCATGCCCATCATACGCAAGGTATCAAGGCCAAGTGGGGAGGGAACAATAACCTTGTCAGCTCCCCGAACAGCATCAATCAGTCCCATTCCTCAGATGAGTCGGGTGATGTAGGGACCAGAGAAAAGAACTCCTATCTGCGCGTACTGTCCCTGGTGCCTCAGAAAATCAGCTACCACGTAACCCAGGTGCAGGGGCAGGCTCTGGACCATAGAGTATAAGTAGAGGAGGTCCAGCCGCCCCAATACGCCGGTGCTGTCTCCTCGCCCAGTAATAGACCTGCTCATGATGGCATGAATGTACCTGTGGGCGAACGGAGGAGCAAAGACGCCTTGGTCAACCCGGGCTCGTACTGTATATCTCCACACAGCATCCGGCAAACCCGGCTTGGAGTGACGCGGAAAGGATAGTCGAATGGCAGCTGCTCGTACTCCTCCGTGTGGATGAAGTCTCGATCATACAGGCCGAGGGCGACAGCAAAATCTGTCAAGCTCATGCTGTGGTACTGCCCAAAGATGCGGAATCGAACTGTGTCCGGCCGGTGGTAGTCGGTGTGGGAGCGATCAAACTCGAATGTCGCGAGGACTTCGAAAGTGAGATCGCGAGTGGCTGGGTCTTTGATGCACAATAGTCGCTCCCACCCGCCCACAGCAATAAGCTCACGGACTTCATCCGCCAACTCGGCTGCACGCGCATGTTCTATTGCCTCCAAAGCTTGCAAGTCGGGAATGCACGTCTGGCCAAACTTCAACTTCGAAAGTCGATCAAACGGTGCTTGATGTTCGGGCACGGCGAACTCGAATGGTGCGGGCGAGAGATCACGGGACTCCCGGACCTCACGGGCCTCACGAGGGCGCTTATGAGCGAGTTTCCTCGTTCTTGGGGCCATTCCTGTGCATAAAATAGGTTCCCAGAATTCCACATGGCCGTGTGGAATTTCCACGCGTCCGTGTGTCTCCTCTGGTTACCCAAAAACAAAGAAACAGGCAATACACACGGCCGTGTGGAATTTCCACACGGCCGTGTGGATCTTCGACCATGGCCAAAGCGCCATGGTGAATCCACACCATTTAATACAATCATCCACACATTTGAGCACAAGTTTTTTAAGCAATAATCTAAGTATTAAACACGAAAATATCATGCAAAAACACAAGATTCAACATCCACAACAACTAATGAAGGTTTCATGGCAAGAAGAGGGGAAGAAGGCTTACCGGAGAAGATAAGTCCAATCTAACAATGTAGTAACGAGTAAGGCCCACAAATCCCTTAAATAAGCGAGAGAATGGAAGGAGAAGAGCAACCGTCGCGACCTTTGAAGAGGAGGCGTTTGAAGATGAAGGGTTGCTTGGGGGGGGGATATAAAGAGAAAGGCTCCTTTTCATGTTTAAGTACCCCACACGGCCGTGTGGAAATTCCACACGCCCGTGTGGATTCTCTGTATGGCCTTATAAAACTCCCCGAAATTCCACACGGCCGTGGGTAATTTCCACACGGCCGTGGGGATTCTCTGTATTGTGAAGATTTGTACTAAATAAATCCACATGGCCGTGTGGAATTTCCACACGACCGTGGGGATTCTCTGGATGAGAAAGTTCCTTCACAATTTCATCCACACGGCCATGTGGAAATTCCACATGGCCGTGTGCTTCCATTCTTCAACTCAAAAATAGTCCAAATTCTGCAGAAATTAATGAAAACACATGGAACGACAGCAGAAGTTGAAAACTAACACGTTTAGAAATTAAAATCTCGCAAAATTCACAGGAATACCACCTAACTTGCCATAAACGATGAACACATAAACATGCATTACCAGCAATAAATCCACACACTACAAACTAAACAAAACACAAAAAATGCAGAAATAAAACTAACTACAACACAAGCAAAGAGTTTTTAAAAATTGGGTTGCCTCCCAATAAGCGCTTGTTTTACGTCACTAGCTTGACGTACCTGCCTCTCTAAACTCAAGGGGGGTCATGGGTCGAAAGCACCTCGCTGCTTTGAAATGTGAAACAAAAAGAGCATAAGTTCTGGAATTTAGAAGATGAGTGATCGAATTTGTTACCAGATGGAGGGATATCATCCTTAGACCTTGAAGCAACGTCCGCAGATTCATTCGTTTGCTTCTTGTGGCGATGTCTTACCCTCTTTAGCTTTTTCATTAGTTTGTTGACCGTACCCGTGGTAGATGTATCCTTGTTTTCCAGGTCAACTAATGAACTGTGATCATCATCCATTTCTCGATCCAACAAATCAGCTAGCGGATCCGGGCAAAAGATTTCCTGCACATAATCATCAATCAAAGCATCAGTAGTGTCAAGAAAATACAAAGTATCATCAAAGTTGAGAGAATGTCTCATGGCCTCAGCAAGGTGGTAGGTCAGCTTCTCATCTCCTATCCTCAATGTCATCTCCCCGCCATCCATGTCTATAAAAGCCTTGGAAGTACGCAGAAAGGGTCTTCCAAGTATCAGCGGCACGTCGACATTCTCATCTACATCCAGTACCACGAAATCTGCAGGAAATATATACTTATCCACTTTCACCAAAATATCTTCAATGATGCCTCTCGGGTGACGAATGGAACGGTCAGCTAGTTGTAAGGTCATCCGAGTGGGCCTTGGCTCTCCCAGTCCCAGCTTCTTGAAGAAGGAGTAAGGCATGACATTGATACTGGTTCCTGAATCTGCCAATGCCTTCTCTTCACCCAAATTCCCAATGTTACATGGGATGATGAAGCTTCCAGGGTCTTTCATCTTGTTGGTAGATTTTTCTGCAACACAGTTGAACAAGATGCATCCAAAATCACTGCTGCACCCTCTTCCAATTTCCTCTTGTTGGTTAAGAGGTCCTTCAAAAATTTTGCATATCGAGGCATTTGAGACAAAGCCTCCACAAAAGGGATATTAATGTGCAGCTGCTTGAAAAGGCCCAAAAACTTCTTGTACTGCTCATCATTTTGATCATTCTTCAGCCTTGAAGGGTAAGGAATCCTTGGTTTGTATGGTGCAGGTGCTACCTTCTTTTCCTTAACCTTTTCCTTGTCTGTCTCCTTAGCAGGAATTTGAACAACCTCTTGATCGACACAAAGTGTGAATCACCCGCAAGCGCACGGGGTCGTCAAGTAATAAACCACTCGTGCACGCACGAGTGGGTCGTATTCCCAAGGGGCCCGAGGAGCTACCTTACTCACTTTTCACTTGTTGTTTAGCTCACCGATTCCATTTTCAAGAGAATAGATAAGAAAGAAAACAAATAGCAACAAAAGAAATTTTCTTAATAAATACGTTTGAAGCAAAACTCGGGAGATGCTCAGGGATGGAAAACGGTCACGGATGAGGATCCCCAAGGGGGCTACTCAAGTGAGTAGGATATTTGAGAAATTAAGTATGTGGCTAGTTGGACCGAGAAAACGTAAGCTTAGGTCAACCCGATGGTCACGGCAATTGACCCCTAACCCGGTACAAGAGTTGAGTAGGGAATTTCTTCCACTCAACCTTCCACACGGTTGCAAGGAGAATAATGGTTTTCTCAAGTTAGGGTGGAAACACTAATTAGTTTTCAACCCTAGAAATGGAGGGGTACAAATACCCGATGGTCACGACGTATTTATACATTAATCCCTTCCAAGTTTGGTAGAGTCTAGCACTACGGCAATGATCATGCCACAAAGTGCTACCAAGCATTTGATACAACAATTAAGCATATACACCAAAACAATCAAGAATACCAAACAAGGATCACAACAAGCCAATCATACAATAAATAACTCAAATAATCCAAAACATCACAAGTTTTGCCCCCAAGGTTCACCTACATCCGGTGACCTTGGGGTTAGTTGTTCATGTTTAACAAATCCACCACACAAACCATGCAAATAACCAAAGTAAACATGAGGAACACTCCCTCAAACGGTGAAGGTCGAATGCCGCTTGGATCCCCGGAGAAAACCTTCCGAAGACGCCACTCGAAGGGGTGGCTTCCCGTTGTCTTCAACCTCCAAACAATGAAGCTTTTGAAGTAGATCCTCCAAGATCTTGCTCTCCTCTCCTTAGAAAACCCGAATTTCCTCTCCTTTTGCCCTCCAAAATGGTGTAGAAACCCTAGCCTTGTTTTCCCCCAAAAGCTCTCTCCAAGAAGATGCCAAAGTCCTCTTTCAAAATGCCCTAGATCGGCCTTTAAACCCCAAATCCCGATGGGTAAACGGGTCAGTATACTGCCGGTATGCTGACCCCTCGGGATTTCTACTTTTCTGCCAAGAAGTCCGCGATGAGCTACAGTAACTGCTACAGTGACTGCTACAGTACCGTGCTACAGTGTCCCCCGTCTCGAAAACGCTGTTTTGATGTCGAAATCGCTCCCCATCTCGTCGTCGAGTCCCCAGGGCTTCTGGCTGGCCTGAAATACAAAAATAAAGCAATTTAGATCTAAAAGGGCATAGATTCAACAAAAAGATATGAAAATAATACACAACAAATACATGTAAAATACGTACTTTTAGACGTTTATCAAACATCCCCACACCTAAGCGTTTGCTTGTCCCCAAGCAAAGAAACATGAAGAATAAGGGAAAGAAGATAAACGGCTAAAAATACGACCTCAGGCTCAAAAGTAAAGAACTCCATAAGCACAATTGGACAGAAATCAAGAAGTGAGCTGCTCAAAACTAATAGCTCTGGTTCATCCACAGTGCCCTATGTGTGTGTGTGCTGACTCTCACCTTGACCTCCACACCCCGGATTACCCCAGGATGACCATTCACCCCACACAAAATGAAGATGGCATTAGAGTGCTAAAGACTTCCTCAATGCCCAGTTAAAGTCCTTTGGTTCCTAAATACAACTCCAACTTTTAAGTGACCATAAAACAGGCTCTGGGGATCAAAATGGAAACTTCATTTATTTCACTCACAAAAATATACAAATTCTCTTTTTTCTGGGTCCGCCTAACATAGACTGCACAAAAATCTTTCAGATGGATGCACATGCTGGCCAGGCACAAGAGTCACCCTCTTAATCAATTACAATTTACATATACGCATTCATGCTTAAAAGCAGAGGAATACTGACATAGACCCCAATTTTTTTTTTTTTTTTTTTTTTTTTTTTTTTCGATCCCTGAAAAACTACCTGCTAAAAACTTCACTTAGGTTGGAGAAAACAATAAAGGAACTTAAAAGCTTTTAAAGGTGCATTGAAGAAAGAATTTAACAAATTAATGCCAAAGTCACTAAGATGGGTTGGAAAGAGTGTACAAGGTGAAAGTGATCGTGAACATGTATACAGGTGCACTAAAGATGAAACAGAGCTACATTAAAGTACGGGTACTGTACAGCTCACTACTATCATTCTACCAAGCTAGGAAATCCCTTAACAAAATAATCATAGCCATCATAGGTAACAAGCATGCATAAATACAAAATACTCTAAGTAAATAACCATCCCCACACCTAAAGTTGTACATTGTCCTCAATGTACCTATGTCAGCAGACTAATGTGGGGGATGAAAATGAAAACCAAAAAAAATGGGGGTGAAGGAACTTCCCTGATTCCTTGGTGTGGTTCTCAGTTGTTCCACTTGGATCAGGGGTATATCACCTAAGGAGGGCCAACACAAGTAAAGCTCCCAAAATTAATAATCCTGAAAAGAATAAGGAGCTTATTATCATTCAAAGTTTTTCAGTAGGAAAAATAACTAAAGTAAGGAAAAGAGAGCTCCAACATAAAAAACACAAGAGTTTAGTAGGGAGTGAGCCCTAGCTAACTCAAAAGTACAAGTTTTAACAACAAACAACAAAGCACAACAGAAGGAAAATAAACAAGGTCTTGTCATGGGTCTAAAGTGATGATGCGGCGCAAGTAGTGGCAGCAGAGGTCGATGAGGATGAGCTGCGAACAATGGTCAGGAGCTCGGACAGGTCGCGCTCAATCCGCTGCTGTGCTGTGAGGATCTCCCTCTGTCCTCGCTCAAGGCTCTGAATCTGCTGCTGCCGAACCTCTCGTGCGAAATGACTCAAACCTGGCTGTCAATGATGGTGAACTCTCCCCAGTATCCTGGTCAGGCTCGACTCAGTCTCAGTGTCATGTGAAGTGCCCGGGTCCCGTGAATGTGATCCCTTGCCGCTGGGCTAGGCGATAATCGCTTCCCCGCTTCTCAACAATCCCAATGGAGACGAGTGTTTGCATCCCTAAGGAGGCAATAGATCCTACCACCTGTCATGCCTCCGGTGAGCTCAATAAATCCCATGCCCCGGATGAGTCGAGTGATGTAGGGTCCGGCAAAGATAGCGCCCAAACGAACAAACTTGCCCCGATGGGAAAGGGTCTCTCGCTACTAAGTGTCCCATATGGATAGGGCGACGCTCAATGATGCTTTGTAAAGCATAGTCGGATCGTGGCGCGTCACTACCCCCAAGAGAGTCAACTCGCCCCCAATACTTCTAGTCGAAGAGCATGGATAATTCGGTGAGCGGGGTTTGTGAGTTGGGATGCCTTCCGTGTTCTAGAATTAGCAGAGACGGAATGCCAATAAGCCGTGTTCGCTTTCGGTTGTGGGACTTCATCAATGGACTGCTTGAATGCGGATGATCGTAGTTGAGCCTCTGTATATAGTCCCAAATACATACCAATATTGTCCTCGAAACACGGTGTTTCTTTCCAAAAGCCCGAAAAGTGACATGGTTCGATTGGTGGGTGAAAGGATATGCTTTGACCATCTCGATGGAGCTAAGGACTTCCAAGGTAAGCTCCTTAAATGTGGCTTCTTCAATAGAAAACAACCTATCCCAACTGCCATGGGACATAAGCTCCAACACCGTGCCGTCTACTCCCAAAGTACTCAAAGCTTCCCAATCAATTTTTCTCACCGTGCCGAACCCTTTTCGTGACAAGAGCGCGTAGCGCGTCTTGTGTTCTTCCTTGGAAAATTGAGGTTCATGGACGGGAGGCGAAGGTTCCCGCCTAGGTCTCTTGGAAGCTAGTTTCTTGATTGGCATCCTATAAAAATAAAATAGAGATTAACCAACTAAATTACAAGCAAAATAAGCACCAAAAAATGAGGAAATCCAAGAAAATGTGCATTGCTACAGTAATTCCGGAAAAAATTTTCAAGAATTTTGCTTGTAGGAGTAGCCAAAAAATTTTACAAACTATGAAAAATGCCTTGATAAATCTTAAACATTCACCCAACAACAATATTCCAACAATTTCCAACAAATTTCAGCCATAAAAGTAAGGAAAAATCAAAGTTTTTGAGTGAATGTCATACTTGTGCCCTAGGGTAAAATGAGTAGATCCAAATGGTAAATCCGGCCAAAAGCTTGCTCAAACTCCAAATTTTTGTCACCAAGATGGAAAAGAGGAGGAGGAGAGCAAACTAGAGCAAAAAAAAAATGAGTAAAAACGGTGGAGAAATGAGGGAGAAAAGGTTGAAAGAATGGGGAAGAAGGATGAATAGTGTGAAGAACCCCAAAACCCCTCTTTAAACCTTACTATCGGGTGGTCTTGCCGACCATCCTTACGGCCGTAAGGATGGTCGGCAAGAACCTCGGGATGGTTCTTGCCGGCCATCCTTACGGCCGTAAGGATGGTCGGCAAGACCCAATTTTTGCACCGGTTCTTTCTCCACACTTCGTATGCGCCAACCCTCGATGAAACCTTGAAAAATATGGCCGGAAACAACATTTAAACACTCAAAACATCAACATGAATGCATCTAGAGCAAGAATTCTTCAAAAACCTCATGACAAGCAAGTTAACAAAAAGGCGAAAGAATCAAGAAAAACGAACGAAAAGCAAAACAACACAAGAACTACTACTAAAAACATAAGCAAAACAAGATAACACGAATAAGAAAAAGAATGCGGGAAATGAAAGGAACTTGGGTTGCCTCCCAAGGAGCGCTTCTTTAACGTCATTAGCTTGACTTGCATTACCTCAAAATCTCATGGTGGGACAAATGGAGGGAAGTTACCTCCAACCTTTGGAACCGGATTGCCACTTGGAAAGTTTAATGAAAGGCAAGAAAAGACTTTGAATTTACCCGCATTTCCAAAGAAGATACGATCAACCTCATCCGGAGGCAATGTGGATACCTCTCTATTCTCTTTTTGTTTCTTCTTCGATTTTCTCCACATCTTCTCGACACCCCTAATTTTCTTACCATTATTGGATGAATTACCCTCCACTTGATTAATTTGTTGTGTTGGTGGAGGAGAGAGTTCTTCCTTGACATATTGGCATGTTAACTCATCCAAGTACTCATCCAAAGGGTTTAAGGCAAGTACCTCCTGCACACAGTCAGAAACAATTATATCAGTACTATCAGTGAAATAGAGTTTATCATCATGATCAAGTGTGTGTTTCATTGCTTCCGGGAGGGTAAAGACCACTTGCTCATCTCCAACCCTCAAGGTCATCTTGCCTTTTTTAACATCAATTAGAGCACCCGAAGTGTTCAGGAATGGGCGCCCTAGAATTAGGGGTACCTCGACATCATCATCCACATCTAGAATCACGAAATCTACGGGAATGATGAGTTTGTCGACTCGACAAGGACATCTTCAACTACTCCCCGAGGTCTTCGCACCGACCTATCGCAAGCTGTAATGTCATTCGTGTAGGTCGTAGGTCTTCCAATCCCAGCTTCAAGAACAAGTTGTATGGCATTACATTTATACTAGCCCCGAGAATCGGCTAGAGCATGCTCGATTACTCCTTCACCAATTACACAAGGGATCACAAAACTACCTGGATCTTTTAACTTTTTTGGAAGTTTCTTCTCTAGAATTGCCGAGCAATTACCAGTAAGTGCAACAGTGCCTTGTTCTTCTAACTTCCTCTTATTGGTGAGAAGCTCTTTTAAAAATTTGGCATACTTGGGCATTTGAGCTAGTGCCTCAATGATTGGAATATTTATGTGGAGTTGTTTGAATACATTGAGGAACTTCTTGAACTGGGCTTCATCTCTATCTGGTTTGAGTCTCGAGGGGTAAGGTACCTCGGCTTGTATGTGTGCTCCTTTGAAATGTCGAATTGGGAGAGTCTTCACCGGTTTTCCTCCCATTAGCCTTGCTTACATCTTCATTCAAATCGGGGTCTTCCCGGACGGCTACCCCATCATTAGAAGCACTTGGGATTCCTTTTTCCCTTGCTTCCAACTGCTCTACCACTCCTCAAAGTAACAACTTTTAATTGCTCTCTCGGGTTGTTTTCGGTATTGCTTGGCAAACTCCCCGAGGGTCGTTCGGATTGTCCACGAGCAAAGTTGTCCCACTTGATTCTCCGAGAGATTGGATGGATGCTTGAACATTTCTCAATATAGTACCAAATTCATCCATTTTCTTTTCATTATTCACGAAGCGTGCCTCCGTGCTAATCATGAATCGGCTAACACATCCTCTCGTAGAATATTTCTTCTCTTGTGGGGGAGGAGCTTGGTATTGGCTTCCCGAGATTGTGGAGGTCTATATTGAGATTGACCTTGAGTCCAAGAAGGATTTGAAGAGCCCCTCCATCCATAATTGTAATTGTTGCCAAACCGATTCCCTGGTCCTCTTGGTCCACCCCCAACATAATCAATCTGTTTCCATCGGCGGTGATGGGGCAACAACAATAGGGCATTGTGATGTTGCATGCCCCGCCCCACAAGTATCACATGACATAACGGCCTTTGATCCTGAACTGGATCCTATCATGAGCTGATCAACCTTTTGTGCTAGGGCGTCATACTTCGAACTATTATCCATGACATGTTTTGTTAGGGCATCAATCTTCGCGGCCAAAGCTGTGGATTTAGTCACCTCATACAACCCCGCAGCCCTTGGAGGCTTCGTCGAGTGCTCCAATGGCACTCATTACTGGCCATGTTCTCGATTAACTCCTCGGCCTCTTCGGGAAGCTTGTTGCTCGGAGAGAACCGCCTTCCGCCGCATCGATGAGCCGCCTAGTAGCATAATTCAGCCCATTGCAAAATGTCCGCACCCTCATCCATGAAGGGAAGCCATGATGAGGACACTTGCGAAGAAGGTCCTTAAATCGTTCATGGGCTTCAAAAAGTGTCTCAAGCATCACCCCTGTCTCGAAGGATGATATTTCCTGTCTCAATCTTGCAGCTTTGCTTGGGGGAAAATATCGGGCCGGGAACTTCTCAACCATTTCCTTCCAAGTGGTGATGGACCCGGGAGCTAAGGATGTGAGCCATCTCGTATGCTTGTTCCTCTCAAACCGAACGGGAATAACCTCGGCCCGATGGCATCGTCGATCCGAGTTGATCTTAAAAGTGGAGCAAATCTGAAGAAATTTAGACAAGTGAGCATGCGGGTCTTCATCGCCTAGACCATCAAACCGGACTGAATTCTGAATCATTCCTATGGTGCTTGGCCTTGATTTCAAAGTTATTGGCCGGAACAGTTGGCACTTGGACACTAAATTCTTCTCCCGTGAATTGTGGCCTTTCATAATCTGATAGCGTTCTTCTTGGCTCGGCCATGACTGTGGGCTCACTGGATTCTACCTGAACTTCTTGTTGACTTGAACCCTCGATACCTTCTCTCAAACGACGGTGAAGTGTTCTTTCTATCTCGTTATCGGGTTCAATCAAATTTGCTTGACTCGCTCGTGTCATAAGATGGGTACCTTCACAAATTGAGGAGCCACAACGTTAGCTAACAACAAGAAGCGCAAAGGAGCTACAATAAAATAAAAGGCTGGAATAATTACAAAAGCTCAACAACCAAAAATAAGAAAACACAAAAACAAAATAAAACACACAACAAAAAGAAAGAAAAATAAAAGAAAAATAAAAGGCTAAATCAACAAGCTTGAAGCTTTCCAGATATCCCCCGGTGAATTCCCCGGCAACGGCGCCAAAAACTTGATCGACACGAAGTGTGAATCACCCGCAAGCGCACGGGGTCGTCAAGTAATAAACCACTCGTGCACGCACGAGTGGGTCGTATTCCCAAGGGGCCCGAGGAGCTACCTTACTCACTTTTCACTTGTTGTTTAGCTCACCGATTCCATTTTCAAGAGAATAGATAAGAAAGAAAACAAATAGCAACAAGAGAAATTTTCTTAATAAATACGTTTGAAGCAAAACTCGGGAGATGCTCAGGGATGGAAAACGGTCACGGATGAGTATCCCCAAGGGGGCTACTCAAGTGAGTAGGATATTTGAGAAATTAAGTATGTGGCTAGTTGGACCGAGAAAACGTAAGCTTAGGTCAACCCGATGGTCACGGCAATTGACCCCTAACCCGGTACAAGAGTTGAGTAGGGAATTTCTTCCACTCAACCTCCCACACGGTTGCAAGGAGAATAATGGTTTTCTCAAGTTAGGGTGGAAACACTAATTAGTTTTCAACCCTAGAAATGAAGGGGTACAAATACCCGATGGTCACGACGTATTTATACATTAATCCCTTCCAAGTTTGGTAGAGTCTAGCACTAAGGCAATGATCATGCCACAAAGTGCTACCAAGCATTTGATACAACAATTAAGCATATGTACCAAAACAATCAAGAATACCAAACAAGGATCATAACAAGCCAATCATACAATAAATAACTCAAATAATCCAAAACATCACAAGTTTTGCCCCCAAGGTTCACCTACATCCGGTGACCTTGGGGTTAGTTGTTCATGTTCAACAAATCCACCACACAAACCATGCAAATAACCAAAGTAAACATGAGGAACACTCCCTCAAACGGTGAAGGTCGAATGCCGCTTGGATCCCCGGAGAAAACCTTCCGAAGACGCCACTCGAAGGGGTGGCTTCCCCGTTGTCTTCAACCTCCAAACAATGAAGCTTTTGAAGTAGATCCTCCAAGATCTTGCTCTCCTCTCCTTAGAAAACCCGAATTTCCTCTCCTTTTGCCCTCCAAAATGGTGTAGAAACCCTAGCCTTGTTTTCCCCCAAAAGCTCTCTCCAAGAAGATGCCAAAGTCCTCTTTCAAAATGCCCTAGATCGGCCTTTAAACCCCAAATCCCGATGGGTAAACGGGTCAGTATACTGCCGGTATGCTGACCCCTCGGGATTTCTACTTTTCTGCCAAGAAGTCCGCGATGAGCTACAGTAACTGCTACAGTACCGTGCTACAGTGTCCCCGTCTCGAAAACGCTATTTTGATGTCGAAATCGCTCCCCATCTCGTCGTCGAGTCCCCAGGGCTTCTGGCTGGCCTGAAATACAAAAATAAAGCAATTTAGATCTAAAAGGGCATAGATTCAACAAAAAGATATGAAAATAATACACAACAAATACATGTAAAATACGTACTTTTAGACGTTTATCACCTCTTCAGTGGGAAGTCTACCCTCAACCTCACGACCACTCCTCAGAGTGATTGCCTTCAGCTGCTCTCTTGGGTTGGTCTCTGTATTTCCTGGGAGACTTCCTTGTGGTTGTTCAGATAACGATTTTGCAATCTGCCCCACCTGATTTTCCAAGTTATGTAGGGAAGCGGTGTGATTGCGAAGTGTACTCTCCACGCCTTGAAAGCGCGTGTCTGAGGACTGAATGAACTTGGTTAACGCCTTTTCCAAGTCTGTCATTCGGTTCTCAAGCCCTGAAACTCGGCCCTCCATGTTTGGTTGTTGGGGTTGCTGAAATCCGGGGGATGCAGAGGGCCCTTGTTGCCCTTGATGCTCTAGGTAAAGATTGCAACCACTGTTTTGCTTTCCCCTTCAAGGAAAATGGGAAGGCTCTCAATCTGATGGCGTCGTCCGTAACTCCATTGATCTTCAACATGTCGCACACTTCCAAGAAATTTTCTATGTGATTGTTTGGGTCTTCATCTGCTAACCCATTAAACTGTGCGGACTGTTGGACCATCTGAATAAACCCCGGCTTAAGCTCAAAGTTATGATCTGAAATTGGTGGCCTGACTATGCTTGACTGTGTACCATGAACAGACGGCCTAGCAAAATCAGAAAGGGTCAGCTGTTGCTCATTCTGTTCAGCTATGGTTGCGGACTCTTCAACTTCTATCTCAGCCCGATCAAACTGTTCCAAGTCAGGTTGTCTTCCCCGTCTGTGCAATCTCCTCTCTATCTACGGATCACCTTCCACTAATGTCGAAGGATGTCCACGGGTCATAACCTGGGGGTGAAATCAAGAAAAGAAAGTAAAGTCAGAACGATGGAAGTAAAAGGAGTGTGAAATAGGATGTACGAAAAATGACTAGCGAAACAAAGTGTAAAAATTCCTAAAACGCCTAACTCCCCAGCAAGTGCACGGGTGTCGAAGTAATAAAGTACCCAACGGGTGGGTAGTTGAATCCACAGGGAGTAGACGATAGAAACAAAAAAACACTTCACTAAGTAGCCAAAGAGAACCGATTGTTGTTGAGATTAAAAAGTGATTAAAAACAGAAATTAAAAACTGAAAGTTAAAGCTAGAGAGTAGGAAAAGATCGAGATAAGAATGGGGTACTCGGACACCGCTCCCCCTAGATTCCTTGTTTCAAGTGCAAGACTTCAAACACTCTTACTAAATGAAGATTTCAAGAGTCGTGGAATCCAAAGATACAAGGTCCCAAATCTAAGGTCAACCTTGACTAGTCCCCTACGAGGTCCCGGCGGAGAGAAGACTCTCGACGCCTCACACCACGTATGACTGCGCTATGCTCTAGGGATTCCAAGTGGTAAACCCTATTCCCAACTATCGATCAATCCCTTTGGTTCAGGCGAAAGATCCCTAATCACAAATAAGTCCCGGCGGAAAGGTCTCTCTCAACGCCTAACTCTCTTTGAGATCGGAGGTAATGCTTGGAATATGAAGGTAGGGAAAACCACACCGGAGGGGAAAGGGGACGCGTCGCTACCTCTCAACTCACCCTCTCAACCCTCTTCAATCTTGGTAATCTAATCCTAATGGTGATGGTCACTCGTCAAAAGGATGATTGGATTAGCCCTCAACCCTAGTGTCACTCTAAGGGAGAAACCATTAAGCATACAAGATTGAAACTCAAATTTAAACTCAAATTGAATAAAAAGCATTAAAGTCAATGAAACATAGGAAATCTAGGGTTTACAAGTCCAAGTACCCACTAGGGTTTAGCTCTCCATGGAGCAATACAAGTTCATCAAAATAAATGAAGATAAGTGCAAGAAATCCATAAAGAAAACCCCCTTAAGCTTCGTGTTGATAGACTATGAGAACTTCTCCTTCTTCTTCAAAGAATCCCTTCCTCCAAGCCTAAGGCACACCTCGTCGAATCGAGTCGTCGAAGGCTCCCCCAATGGCTCTCCTTGGAAGGGAATGATGATGAAACCGGTGAAGAAGCGCCCCCAAAGTGTAGCAAGAACCTCCTGAACCCTAGCCGTCACCTCCTCTCAATTTAGAAGAAGATCCCCACAATAACGCTTCAGAAAGGGTTTATAATTGGCCATCTCGAGGATCCACACGGGCGTGTGGATAGTCCACACGGCCGTGTGGAAATTCCACACGGCCTTGTGGAAATTCCACACGCCCATGTGGATTTTCTGCCTTGTGAAATCTTCATACTAATCCTCGATTTCGCCCGTTTCTTCTCCTGAGGTCACATGGACGGACACACGCCCATGTGAAAGGTCAAGTGGCATTTCTTGATGGTGGGAAACCTTGGAGAGCTTTTGAAATCTTTGAACCAATCGGAACGAGCGAGCCTGACTGCCTTCGTGTCCTTCTACAAGAGTTGTCTTGAAGTCTTTAGAAGTTGGCACATACCCCCTCGTTGGAACCCGATTTGTGTCTTGAACTTCGTAATTGCACAAAAGATCTCCACTTGGCACCATTCTGACCTAATCTTGCCTTTATTCACGTACCATGTCTCCACAACCCTAATTGCGTGAAAGAACACCAAAACAAACGAAATTAGCGATAAACCCTGAAAAATGTGATGCTCATGCGTGGAAAACATTTCCAGAATTATATACATGCAAGCACTTATCACCCTTGTGCTAGACTCACATAGCATGGAAGGGATTCATGTATGAATACACCGTGACCATCGGGTATTTCATACCTGATAAGTGCTTGATTATATATATTTTATAATATCAGTTTATATGCATTGAGCATCACTTTTATCAGGTTTTAGCATTAACAAGGTGTGTTTTGTGTTCTTTTGTGCAAACAGGGCTTTGGAGACATGACGTACAGGAAGAAGCAAAGATAGGGTGTGATGACACGTTTCAAGGCCACAATCAGAAGCTGTGTTCATATGCATTGGGGTGTTGCCAACTTTCGGAGGAGTACAAGTCATTACACAAACCGAAAGGGCACAAAGGCGATGAGTACGCCCATGTCCCGCCTTCCGTACAAAGCGTAAGAAGGTTCTTGAGGATTTCAAAGCATAGAAAGCCACACATCCTACCACACGAGCGTGTGCCCGACCGTATGGACTCCAAGGAAGACTTCGGGGGGGCGTGTGGATGCCTGTGTGGATGCCCGCGTAAAGCCCCGAATTCAATGTGGAAGTTCGACCTTTTTCTCGCTTCTCTTGTGCTTTGTTTCTTGTGTAGAAGTTGTGTGTTTAAGTTTTTGTCGAGTTTTATTTTTGTTGGGATCTTAGTTAAGGTCTTTTTGAGAGGTTAAAAGATGGGGGAAAAGTGTTTTAAAAGTCTTTAGCAAGGAAGGCACCTTGCGGGCACTTAGGGTTTAGGGTTTAGGGTTTAGGAGCCAAAAAAGAGGCCTTGCGGCCTCCCATGCGCCCACATGGGAGCCCGCAAGGACTCCGGCCAGAAGTGCATGCGGGCTCCCATGCGGGCGCATGGGAGGCCGCATGGCTTCCTGCTTGAGGCCTCGCGGCCTCCCTTGCGCCCGCAAGGGATCCCGCGAGCCCTCCCGCGCTTTGGGTCTATAAATACCCGTTTTCAAACTTAAAGGGCCTTTATAAGACCCCATTTCCCTCTCTTTTTCACCCCATCTTGAATCCTCATTCTCCCCTCCATTAGATCTTCATTCTTGAGCTCCAAGAAAGGAGAAAGGTGTTCATCTTCCCCTCTTCTCCATTGGTGGTGATTCTCCTCTAGTTCTAGCAAAGTTTGAGGTGGATCTAAAGGCAAGGGTAAAGATCAAGTAGGCGAGTGATCCAAATATTCGATCTCGCCAAGTTTGTGAGTGGGAAATTGTTTAATTCTCGAGCTATGGTCATGCGTGGTTAAATACTTAATTATATACATTTTTGGATGGTGAATTTCATGTTTTAAAGGTTTTTTGAGATGTTTTCATGGAACTTTGAATAATGCATGCTTTGAGATGAGAATTTCTTGATTTCAATGGATTCTTGAAGTGTTTCTTGAAAACTGAAATTATGATACTATATGATCCTTTTAATTCTTGATTTCATCTTAATGGACTCATGTGATGATTTTCTTGAGATCTAGAAACCTTGATGTTTATGATCTTGCTTAACTATTGATTCTATTACAAAAGGCTCATGAGATGATTTCCTTGAGGCCTAGAAACCATGATAGTTTATGATCTTGTTAAATTCTTGATTATTTATATTTCATGAGTATTGGAAAATCCTATGGTTTGAACTACATGTTTTCAAGATTGGTGAATTTGAGAATTCGATGTTCTTGACCGAATAAGGGTCTAAGTAGACCAAATTGAGATTCTCCACGATGTTATCGTATTTGAAATGTGTTTTCAAAGAATACTCTTGTGTCGATATTCTTGATGAAAATGACATTATTGTCGATGCTTTCACAAAAGGATTTACTCTTGGATTTAGAGTTGTATTTTATGCGAATTTGTGATCTCTTGATGAGATATATGATTTTATAATGATACGTTTATGATGAGCCTACGGGCGAAGTATTTGTGATCTTTTGATGAGATTATGATATTATATCGATGTCTTCATATTATTATCATGATGCGTTCATGATAAGCCTACGGGCGGGATGGTGACATTGGGGGAATCCCCGTCTTCTGCAGAAGCGAGTCTCCACGGACCGACCTAGTTGGGGTGGCGTGGAGTTCTCGGCTGACTAGCCCTTACAGGAGGCGCGTAGGAGAACCTGAAGGTGCTGTGTTGGGTTCCCGGAGTCATCATACGGGATTACCAACGGCCAACACCAAGATACGCGCATCTTGGTGGCTCCTGACCTAGCCACGGCCATGGTTAGTGATGGAGAGTTTTCATAGGCTATTGATGATGCTATCGATAAAGGATTTCTGCATGCGTTGCACTATAAATTCTTGATTCGATGGGTTTGAGCTTTTAACGAGTTTCCATAACTTGAAGTTTTAAATCTTGAATCTTTACAAAAGAATTCAGTGTTTTATTGATGTCTTTCTTTGAGAAAGTTGGAAAGCTTGTTATATTGAAATGTGTATTTAAAGCATTTGTAAGTTGTGGTTGTTAAAGATTTACATTTGTTTTCGGCATATCATTCTTTACACCTGTATGAGTTATAGCTCCATGTTCAACCCCTCACTGAGTAACTTAGTTACTCACCCATTCTTCTTCTCTCCTTTCCAGGTGTTAGCACGGCAGCAGGGCGTAAGACGTGATAGTGCTTGGCATCTATTCTCGCATTTACCTTTGAGTAGTGTATGATTCATAAACATTGTCGTCATGCATAAGATGGATCCACTAGGACCTATATTTTCGTATTTCCATTTTAGTCTTGTATAATCTTGATTGGTTCAGACAGGACCTTAGGTTGTATAAGTTTACACCCAGTGTTTGGGGAGAAACTATGATTGTGTCCATGATCATTGATGTTGTGATTTCCAGGGATATATGTACATACATGTGTGAGTCTGTTGATCTTGTACAGGGTTGTGATTGAATACCTTAGATTTAGAGTATTATTGTGGTAATGTTAATATTGTACAGGTAACAGGCTAGCCTTACGGCGACCTGGGGTTGAGGTAGGTGTTGACCTCCCCTGGGTTGTCGTGGCGGTAGTGCCATGGACCGGGACCCGAGGGTCGGGGCGTGACATTCAAATTATAAAAGCCGCCTTGTGATAATTTTTAAGGATCTTTTCGGCCACTTTCGAGAGACAAGGCGGCTAGGGCTTGGAAGGAGTTCTTGGCGGCTTTGGGAAGCTTTCCTCACCAACTTGGATCGATTCCTCCTCCGTCATAGCATCAAGGAAGCCATCGGCGACCTAGCTTCGGAGTGGATTCAATCCAGATGTGGAAACTACCCATCAAGACCATCATCACGGATTTAAGGGGGTTATTCTTTATGTCTTTGAAAATTTATTCTGAATTTATTATTTGTTTTGTGACTCGCTCCATAGAGAGCTAAACCCTTAGAGGGTATTCGGACATGTAAACCCTAGGATTCTTATTTTCATTAGATTTACATTGTTTTTCTATTCGAATTTATCAGTTTGAGTTTTACTCTTGAGTTCTTAATGCTTTTTTGTGCTTTTGATTTCATTATTAATTGCATTGCATGTTTTATTCAATCTAGTGAAGAGAGAGATCACCGCTAGGTTTAGAATTACCAAGAGTAAAGAGGGTTGAGAGGGTGAGCCGTGAGATAGCAGAGTGTCCCCTTTCCCTTCCGACAGATATTTCCTATCTCCATATTCCCTAAGTGTCAAGCAACCATATGTGGTGTGAGGCGTTGAGAGAATTCTCCGCCGGGACCTCGTAGGGGGTTAGGGATCTTTCACCTGGAGGCAGGGTTAGATCTACTTTTAGGAAGTGGTTATATCTTTGGGATCCCTAGAGTTTTAAGCAGTCATATGTGGTGTGAGGCGTCGAGAGAATTCTCCGCCGGGACCTTGTAGGGGACTAGTTATCGGTGACCAGGAGGCAGGGGCCGTTATACCTTTGGATACCCACGACTCATTGTTTTCGTTTAGAAACACTTGTAATCTACATCCAACACCCGAATCCTAGGGGGAGCATTGTCCGGATACCTCACTTTTATTGATTGAGAACTCTTTTCCTTTTATTTCTTGCGCACTTGTGGTGACACTCTTAGTGTTGGCCATTAGATCATCAAACACTACATTCATTAGGCTAGATAACAAAAGAGGGGCTATTACTAGTACTTCTGTTCCCTGTGGTTCGACAACCCGACCCTTTGGGTCCACTTTTATTACTTGACAACCCGTGCACTTGCGGTAACGCAAGGGGTTGACACACATCACCCTGTTGTGTTGTTGCGGAGACGCATCAATACCCCTCCAACCATTAGGGCTTGACCTAGGTTGGGTATCGGCCCTAATTAGAGATTTCCCTAGCCGTAGTGCAATCGTAGGAGGATTTGGTCTGAAGAAATTTTGAGATAATACTCGTACTCGATTAGGGGTCATTGATACGCCCCTTGCGTAACCGCAAGTGCACAGGTCTTATAAGTAGTAAAATGTACCCTTAGGGTTAGGTAGTTGTATCCACTGGGACTGCTATAGTTTCAAATACTAACGTTCTGCTTAATATCTAACCAAGCAGAGAAGGATGGCTTTGGCTCTGGGTTAAATTCAAGGAGATTTAGGAAAGGAAATGCACTAAGGGAAATGTGAGGATTGACTCGATGGAGAAGATGGGGCCCCGGGGTTGGAATTTTGACGTTCACTAACTCGGTCTTTCTCAGTATTTATCATAGATGTCTTCAGTTCTAAATCTAGTTATGCTATAAGAATGATACTTCCAGCACTGCTGAACCCTAAGTTGAAATCTTACTGCTTGCAACTATCAATAACGATTCACAAGCCTAAATAAGAAAACCTAACTTCCAAGCATTCAAGCACTAAACAACACTCAAGATAGCCAATAACTCAGATTTAATGTAAAGAACAAGACATTCATAAATTCTGCAAGTAAAGACAATGAGTTCAAGCTACAACGTCATACAAACCACCCCAGGGCTCGTTTAAGAGTTTAGCCCCACATGACATTAAAAAACAAGGAAATTGCCAAAGAAATTGAAATACAAGAAGTTGAAAACTCCCTAATTTCTTGCATCCTTGTGGTTGTCAGAGGATCTACGATGTCATGGAATCTCCTCCAGATCGGCCTACCATATGCGCGACATACCCTTGGTGAAGAGGAGGACGGACCCCCAGATCTTCCTCCTTTAGTTCGCCCACCAAAAAGTCCCCAAAAACTAATGTTTTCCCGATGTGAGCACGGGCGTGTTGAAGCCGTGCAGATTACGGCCAAATAAAACTCCAGAAACTCTCATTCCTGTAATCTGCACGGGGTTCAACACGGGCGTGCTTAGGGTGTGTTGAGGGTTTGCGCAACTGTGCTCCGCGAACTCAGACTGTGCTGACTTTGGTTGAATTCTCCTGCAATCTGCACGGGGTAGAGCACGGGCGTGCTTAGGCTGTGTTGATCTTGATGAGGTTTCTTCCAAGTCCTTTAGCTTCTAAAATCATTCCGAATCACTTCTTCTTGCTCCAGGACTTCGATATCTGCATGGAAAACCGAGAATACCTCAAATAGCACTGAATTGGGAGAATTAAAGTCAAAAGACTCAATAATGTTGAGGGTAAAGTATAAAATATATATATATATATGAAATGCACTCATCAAATACCCCCAAACTTAAACTGTTGCTTGTCCTCAAGTAACCTTAATCCCCTAATAAAGTGATGAGTGCATGACCTCTGATCTCAACGAATTAAGAGAGTTACTGAAGCTTAAAGAGTCTCTAAGAACTAGGGTCTTAGTCAATTGAAAGCTTGTGAAAAATTTTAGTCTTACTCCGTACTACCGTGTGTGTGATAAACGTCTAAAAGTACGTATTTTACATGTATGTGTTGTATTTTATTTTTACATTTTATTGTTAGATCTATGCCCTTTTAGGTCTAAATTGCTTTATCTTTGTATTTCAGGCTAGCCAGAAACCCTGGGGACTCGATGACGAGATGGTGAGCGAATTCGACACCAAAACAGTGTTTTCAAGACAGGATACTGTAGCACGGTACTGTAGCATTCACTGTAGCTCATCGTGGACTTCTTGGCAGAAAAGTAGAAATTCCGAGGGGTCAGCATACCGGCTGTATGCTGACCCGTTTACCCATCGGGATTTGGGGTTTTAAGGGCGATCTAGGGCATTTATTTGGGGGACTTTGGCCTCTTCTTGGAGCTCCACACCTACACTTCCAGATCTGACCAAGAAGGAGAATTTAGAGGGCATTTGCACGGAGGAATCGGCGAGGAGAGCGCGATCTTGAGCGGGATCTACTTCTAGGGCTTCCAATTTGGAGGTTGAAGACGACGGGAAGCCACCCCTTCGAGTGGCGTCTTCGGAAGCTTCTTCGACCTTGATCTTTGGAGGGAGGTCTTTTATGTTGGGTTTAGTTGTTTTCGTGCTTTTATTCATGCATTTTGATACTATGAGCAACTAAAACACCAAGGTCACCGGATGTGGATGAACCTTGGGGTGAACTTGTGATGTTTGGATGTTTTGGTTTAATTCATGCTTGCTAGTTTGTTTGTGATTCATGTTTGGTGTTTTGAACGCTTGGGTATGCATGAGAACTCTGTGTATCCATACTTAGCCAATACTAGGTTGCATGACCATTGCCCTAGTATTAGACTCACCAAGCTTGGAAGGGAAATACGTACAAATACGCCGTGACCATCGGGTATTTGTACCCCTCCAATTCTAGGGTTAATTGCTCATGTGTGATTCAACCTTAGTTTGAGAAAACCATCTTGCCCTTTGCAATCGTAGGAGGAATTGTGCGGGTAGAGCCCGTATTCAATACTCGTACCGGATTAGGGGTCAATTGTCGTGACCATCGGGTTGACCTAATCTAGGGTTTTCTCGGTCCATCAAGCCACTTGCATGCTAATCCACCATCCTTCGCACTTTAGTAACCCCGAGGGGATCCTCATCCGTGACCATCTTCTTACCCTGATTTTCCTCCCATTTAACGCCCTTGGTATTTAGTAGTTTAATTGCTCTTGTTTTACTTCTTTACTTTCTCATTCCAAATCTCAAGTCTGATCGGCTAGACAACATTGCAAAAAGGAAGTAAGAATAGATTCTCGGGCCATTGGGAATACGACCCACTCGTGCGTGCACGAGTGGTTTATTACTTGACGACCCCGTGCGCTTGCGGGATCACCACCAAGTTTTTTGGCGCCGTTGCCGGGGCACCACGAGAAATATTCGGAAAACTTTGAGCGTGTTGATTTGGCTTTTGTTTTGCCCTTTTTTCCATTCTTGTATTTATTATGTCATTTCATTTTCTTTGCATTTTCCTACTTGTTCTTCTGCAAGTTTTAACGCTTGACTTGAATTTTCTTGCAAGGTACCCATCTTATGACCCGAGCAAGTCAAGAAAATTTAGTTGAACCCGACAACGAGATAGAAAGAACACTGCACCGTCGTTTGAGAGAAGGTATTGAGGGTTCAAGTCAACGAGAAGTTCAGGTAGAATCCAGTGAGCCCACAGTTATGGCCAAGCCAAGAAGAACTCTATCTGATTATGAAAGGCCACAATTCACCGGAGAAGAATTTATTGTCCAAGCACCAACTGTTCCGGCTAATAACTTTGAAATCAAGGCGAGTACCATAGGGATGATTCAAAATTCAGTCCAGTTTGACGGTCTAGCGGATGAAGACCCCCATGCCCATCTTGCCCGGTTCCTTCAGATATGCTCCACTTTTAAGATCAACTCAGTATTAGACGATGCCATCAGACTGAGATTATTCCCGTTCAGTATGAGAGGAACAGCATACAGATGGCTCACATCCTTAGCTCCTAGCTCCATCACCACTTGGAAAGAATTGGTTGAGAAGTTCCTCGCGCGATATTTTCCCCCAAGCAAAGCTGTAAGACTAAGACAGGAGATATCGTCCTTCAGGCAGGGTGATACTGAGACACTCTTTGAAGGCCATGAACGATTCAAGGACCTTCTTCGCAAGTGTCCTCATCATGGCTTCCCTTCATGGATGAGAGTGCAGATGTTGTGTAACGGGTTGAATTATGCTACTAGGCAACTCATCGACAGCAGGCGGTTCTTTGAGCAACAAGCTTCCTGAAGAGGCCGAGGAATTAATTGAGAATATGGCCAGCAATGAGTGCCATTGGAGCACTCGACAGAAGCTTCCAAGGGCTGCAGGGCTGTACGAGGTGACTGAATCCACAGCTTTGGCTGCAAAGATTGATGCCCTGATGAAACATGTCATAGAGAATAGTTCAAAGTACGACGCCCTAGCACAAAAAGTTGATCAACTTATGATAGGATCCAGTTCAGGGTCCAAGGCTGTTATGTCATGTGATACTTGTGGGGCAGGGCATGCATCATAATGCCCTATTGTTGTTGCCCCATCACCGCCGATGGAAGCAGTTGATTATGTCGGGGGTGGACCAAGAGGACCCGGAAATCAGTTTAGCAACACTTACACTTATGGATGGAGAGGCTCTTCAAATCCTTCTTGGACTCAAGGACAATCTCAGTACAGACCTCCACCCTCTCAGGGAAGCGAATACCAAGCTCCTCCCCCACAAGAGAAGAAATACTCTACGGAGGACGTTTTAGCCAGATTCATGATTAGCACGGAGGCACGCTTCGTCAATAATGAAAAGAAAATGGATGAATTTGGTACCATATTGAGAAATGTTCGAGCATCCATCCAATCTCTGGAGAATCAAGTGGGACAGCTTGCTCGTGGACAATCTGAACGACCCTCGGGGAGTTTGCCAAGCAACACTGAAAGCAACCCAAGGGAACAATTAAAAGCTGTTACTTTGAGAAGTGGTAAACAGTTGGAAGCAAGGGAAAAAGGGATCCCAAGTGCTTCTAATGATGGGGTAGCCGTCCGGGAAGACTCTAATCTGAGTGAAGATGCAAGCAAGGAGAATGGGAGGATAACTGGTGAAGACTCTCCCAATTCTGACATTTCAAAGGAGCACAAATACAAGCCAGTGGTACCTTACCCCTCGAGACTTAAACCAGATAAAGATGAAGCCCAATTCAAGAAGGTCCTTAATATATTCAAGCAACTCCACATAAATATTCCAATCATTGAGGCACTAGCTCAAATGCCAAAATATGCCAAATTTTTAAAAGAGCTTCTCACCAATAAGAGGAAGTTAGAGGAACAAGGCACAGTTGCACTTACTGGGAATTGCTCAGCCATTCTAGAGAAAAAGCTTCCACAAAAGTTAAAGGACCCAGGTAGTTTTGTGATTCCTTGTGTAATTGGTGAAGGAGTAACAGAGCATGCTCTAGCCGATTCTGGGGCTAGCATAAATGTAATACCATACAACTTATTCTTGAAGCTGGGATTAGAAGACCTACGACCTACACGAATGACATTACAGCTTGCAGATAGGTCGGTGCGAAGACCTCGGGGAGTAGTTGAAGATGTCCTTGTCAGAGTTGACAAACTCATCATTCCTGTAGACTTCGTGATTCTAGATATGGATGATAATGTTGAGGTTCCCTTAATTCTAGGGCGGCCATTTCTGAACACTTCGGGTGCCCTAATTGATGTCAAAGAAGGCAAGATGACCTTGAGGGTTGGAGATGAGCAAGTGGTCTTCACTCTCCCTGAAGCAATGAAGCACACACTTGATAATGATGACAAATTATATTTCACTGATAGTACTGATATAATTGTTTCTGACTGTGTGCAGGAGGTGCTTGCCTTAAACCCTTTGGATGAGTACTTGGATGAGTTAACGTGCCAAGATGTCGAGGAAGAACTCACTCCTCCACCAACACAACAAATTAATCAAGTGGAGGGTAATTCATCCCACAATGGTAAGAAAATTAAGGGAGTTAAGAAGATGTGGAGAAAATCAAAAGAGAAACAAAGAGATAGTAGAGAGGTATCCACATTGCATCCGGATGAGGTTGATCGTCTATTCTTTATAAATAGTGGTAAATTCAAAGTCTTCTCATGTCTTTCATTGAATTTTCCGAGTGGCAACCCGGCCCCAAAGATTGGAGGTAACTTCCCTCCATTTGTTCCACCATGAGATTTTTAGGTAATGCACGTCAAGCTAATGACGTTAAAAAAGCGCTCCTTGGGAGGCAACCCATGTTTCTTTCAATTCCCTTATTCATTTTCTTATTCTTGTTATCTTCTTTTACTTATGTTTTTAGTAGTGGTTCGTGTGTAGTTGTGCTTTTTGTCGTTTTTCTTGATTCTTTCGCCTTTGTGTTAACTTGTTTGTCATGTGGTTTTTGAAGAATTCTTGTTTTAGATGCATGCATGTTGATGTTTTGAGTGTTTAAATGATGTTTCCGGCCGTATTTTTCAAGGTTTCATCGATGGTTAATGTGTACAAAGTGTGGAGAACAAAGTGTGCAACCAGAAAAATCCCGAGGACCATCCTTGCGGCCGCAAGGATGCCCCTCGCGATTTTTCCCGAGAATCTTGAGGACCATCCTTGCGGCCGCAAGGATGGTCGGCAGGACCACCCGAAGAAGGCTTAAAAGGGCAAGTTTGGGGCTATTCACTATTCACTCTTCTTCCCATTCTTCTAACCGGTTCTCCCTCATTTCTCCACCATTTTTCTTCATTCTTTTTGCCCTAGTTTGCTCTCCTCCTCCTCTTTTCCATCTTGGTGACAAAAATTTGGAGTTTGAGCAAGCTTTTGGCCGGATTTAACATTTGGATTCACTCACCTTACTCTAGGGCAAGAGTATGGCATCTCACTCAAAACATTGATTTTTTCTTGTTTTTATGGCTGAAATTTCTCGGAATTTTGTTGATTGGTGAATGTTTAAAGTTGATCAAAGTATTTCTCTTAGTTTGTAAAATTTTTTGGCTACTTCTACAAGCAAAGTTCTTGAAAACTTTTTCCGAAATTACTGTAGCACTACACTTTTTCTTGGATTTCTTCATTCTTTTGGTGCTTATTTTGCTTGTAAATTAGTTGGCTAATCTCTACTTTGTTTCTATAGGATGCCAATCAAGAAACTAGCTTCCAAGAGACCTAGGAGGGAACCTTCCCCTCCCGTCCATGAACCCCAATTTTCCAAGGAAGAACATAAGACTCGTTTTGCACTCTTATCGCGAAAAGGGTTCGGCACGGTGAGGAAGATCGATTGGGAAGCTTTGAGCACTTTGGGATTAGATGGCACGGTGTTGGAGCTTATTTCCCATGGTAGTTGGGATAAATTGTTTTCGATTGAAGAAGCTACATTCAAGGAACTCACCTTGGAAGTCCTTAGCTCCATAGAGATGGTCAAGGCATACCCGTTCACCCACCAATCAAACCATGTCACCTTTCGGGCTTTTGGAAAGAAACACCGTGTTTCGGAGGATGATATTGGTGTGTATTTTGGGCTATATACAGAAGCTCACCTACGATCATCCGCGTTCAAGCAATCCATTGAGGAAGTCCCACAGTTGAAAGCGAATGCATCTTATTGGCATTCCATCTCTGATAGCTCTAGAACACGGAAGGCATCCCAACTCACAAACCCTGCTCATCGAATTATCCATGCTCTTCTGACTAGGAGTATTGGGGCAGAGTTGATTCTACGGGGGTAGTGACGCGCCATGATCTGACTATGCTTTATAGCATCCTTCAGCGTCAGCCTATCCATATGGGACACTTAATAGCAGAGACCCTTTCCCATAATGGTAAGTTTGTTCGTTTGGGCGCTATCTTCGCTGGACCCTACATCACTCGACTTATCCGGGGCATGGGACTTATTGAGCACACTAGAGGCATGACAGTGGTAGGATCTATTACTCCCTTAGGGATACAAACACTCGTCTCCATTGGGATCGTTAAGAAGCGGGGCAGCATTTATCGCCTTGCCCAGCGGCAAGGATCACACTCACAGGACCTAGCACCTCACATGACACTGAGACTGAGTCAGAGCCTGACCAGGATGCTGGGGAGAGTTCGCCATCGTTGACAGCAAGGTTTGAGTCATTTCGCGCTGAGGTCCAGCAGCAGATTCAGAGCCTTGAGCGAGGACAGAGGGAGATCATCACTGCACAGCAGCGGATTGAGCGCAACCTATCCGAGCTCCTAACCATTGTTCGCAACTCATCCTCATCGACCTCTGCTGCCACTACTTGTGCCGCATCATCACTTCATCCAGCCTCTTAGACCCATAACACGACCTTGTTTATTTTCTCTCTTTTGTTCTTCGTTGTTTGTTGTTAAGACTTGTACTTTTGAGTTAGCTAGGGCTCTTCCCTACTAAACTCTTTTGTTTTTTTTATGTTGGAGCTCTCTTTTCCGTACTTTCTTTCTTTTTCCTCTTAAAAAACTTTGAATGATGATAAGCTCCTTGTTCTTTTCAGGATTATTAATTTTGGGAGCTTTACTTGTGTCGCCCTCATTAGGTGATATACTCCTGATCCAAGTGGAACAACTGAGAATCACACCAAGGAATCAGGGAAGTTTCTTCACCCCCATTCTTTGCTTATCATTTTCATGCCTCACATTATTCTGCTGATTTAGGTACATTGAGGACAATGTACAACTTTAGGTGTGGGGATGGTTATTTACTTGGAGTATTTTGTATTTGTGCATGCTTGTTACCTATGATGGCTATGATTGTTTTCTTAAAGGACTTCCTAGCTTGGTAGAATGATAGTTGTGAGCTGTACAGTACCTGTACTTTAATATAGTTTTGTTTCATCTTTAGTGCACCTGTATACATGCTCACGATCACTTTCACCTTGTACACTCTAACCAACCCATCTTAATGGCTTTGGCATTAATTTGTTAAATTATTTCTTCAATGCACTTTTAAAAGCTTTTAAGTTCCTTTGTTGTTTTCTCCAACCTTTAGTGAAGTTTTTAGCAAGTAGTTTTTCAGGGATCTTAAAAAAAAAAAAAAAAGGGTCTTTGTCAGAATTCCTCTGATTTATAAGTATGAATGCGTATATGTAGATTGTAATCGATTAAGAGGGTGACTCTTGTGCCTGGCCAGTATGTGCATCCATCTATGTTAGGCGGACCCAGAAAAGAAAGAATTTGTGTATATTTGTGTGTGAAAGAAATAAAGTTTCCCCTTGTGATCCCCAGAACCTGTTTTATGGTCACTTAAGAGTTGGAGTTGTACTTAGGAGCCAAAGGACTTTAATTGAGCATTGAGGAGGTTTTTAACACTCTAATGCCATCTTCATTATGTGTGGGGTGAATGGTCATCCTAGGTAATCTGGGGTGTGGAGGTTAAGGTGGGAGTTAGCACACACACACATAGGGCACTGTGGATGAACCAGAGCTATTATCACCGCATTATTCATTGAACAGCTCACTTCTTGATTCCTGTCCATTTGTGCTTGTGGAGTTCTTTAATTTTAAGCATGAGGTCGTATTTTTAGCCGTTTATCTTCTTTCCCTTGTTCTTCATGTTTGTTTGCTTGGGGACAAGCAAACGCTTAGGTATGGGGATGTTTGATAAACGTCTAAAAGTACGTATTTTACATGTATGTGTTGTATTTTATTTTTACATTTTATTGTTAGATCTATGTCTTTTTAGGTCTAAATCGCTTTATCTTTGTATTTCAGGCCAGCCAGAAGCCCTGGGGACTCGACGACGAGATGGGGAGCGAATTCGACACCAAAACATCGTTTTCGAGACATGATACTGTAGCACGGTACGGTAGCATTCACTGTAGCAGTTACTGTACCTCATCGTGGACTTCTCGGCAGAAAAGTAGAAATTCTGAGGGGTCAGCATACCGACTGTATGCTGACCCGTTTACCCATCGGGATTTGGGGTTTTAAGGCCGATCTAGGGCATTTATTTGGGGGACTTTGGCCTCTTCTTGGAGCTCCACACCTACACTTCCAGATCTGACCAAGAAGGAGAGTTTAGAGGGCATTTCCACGGAGGAATCGGCGAGGAGAGCGCGATCTTGAGCGGGATCTACTTCTAGGGCTTCCAATTCGGAGGTTGAATACGACGGGAAGCCACCCTTTCGAGTGGCGTCTTCGGAAGCTTCTTCGTCCTTGATCTTTGGAGGGAGGTCTTTTATGTTGGGGTTAGTTGTTTTCGTGCTTTTATTCATGTATTTTGAGACTATGAGCAACTAAAACCCCAAGGACACCGGATGTGGGTGAACCTTGGGGTGAATGATGCGTCTCCGCAACAACACAACAGGGTGATGTGTGTCAACCCCTTGCGTTACCGCAAGTGCACGGGTCGTCAAGTAATAAACGTGGCCCAAAGGGTCGGGTTGTCGAACCACAGGGAACAGAAGTACTAGTAATAGCCCCTCTTTTGTTATCTAACCTAATGAATGTAGTGTTTGATGATCTAATGGCCAACACTAAGAGTGTCACCACAAGTGCGCAGGAAATAAAGGAAAAGATTTCTCAACCAATAAAAGTGAGGTATCCGGACAATGCTCCCCCTAGGATTCGGGTGTTGGATGTAGATTACAAGTGCTTAAATGTGTATATTTATTTATAGTATTTTTGTTTTAAATTACATGCTTTTGTTAAGCCGACGCCCGCTTTTGTGGTTTAATTAGTTTATTTGTGTTACAGGCCTTGAAGAAGCCCAAACGAGCTCGAGAACGTATTTTGGAAGAAATCGACACCAAATACGGCGTTTTCGGAGCTTTATTACTGTAGCAGTACTGTAGCAAGGTTACTGTAGCAGTGCAGAAAAACGATTTTTGGAGAATTCCTGGGAGCCTTGCGGGCAAGCATGCGCCCGCAAGGCTGCCCGCATAACCCCCCGATTTTCATGTTTAAAGGCCGTTAGGGCTAACAATAAAGGGAGCTTTTTGTGAGGCTTTGGGAGAGAGGTTTCTTGAGCTTGAAGGAGGCTTGAATCTGAAGAAGGAGGGACCTTTTCTCATCAATTGGAGAGTGGAGATCAAGAGGAAGGAGAATTTTTGGCAAGATCCATCTTCCATTTCACCTTTCAAAGAAGAAGAAGAAGAAGGAAGCCGCCCTCATTGCGGCGTAGGTGGAGGCGCGTGGCGACGATCCGGCTCACCCTTTCATCACCAACAATTGAGGGAGTGTTGTTATGGCTAGACTAGTTGTTTTTATGATGTGTTGTATGCTATTTGCTTGTATGAACAACTAAGTCCCAAGGTCACCGGACGCCGGTGAACCTTGGGACGAACGAGCTTGTATGGATGCTTTGATTTATTTTTAATGCAATTTGTTAGTTTGTGGTTCATGCTATGTGTGCTCGATTGGCTTGAATTACATGAGAACTCTGTAGTTCGATTTCTAGGTTGTACTTGGAGCGTGGGATACGCCCTTGTATTAGACTCGCATAGTTTGAAAAGGATACATGTACCTATACGCCGAGGGATTCGGGTATGTGGTACCCTTCCAATCATTAGGTTCGAACCTATATACTGAGTTTGTTCCTAATCCCTAGTCGTAGTGCAATCATAGGGGGAATTGGTCAGAAGAGAATCTGTCCAATACCTGTATGGGATTAGGGGTTAATCACCGAGGGATTCGGGGTTAACCTATTTTAGGATTCTCTTGGCCCAAACCACAATTGCAATTTTAACCCTAGCATCTGTCTAGCTTCAGTAGTCCCAGGGGGATCCGGGTCCGTGACTGTTTTCTCCCCTTTGTGATTCTCCATTTATTTCGGTTGTAGTTCGTCTTTCAGTTAGATTTTCCAGAAGTTAGTCTGTAGAACTTAGCACCCAACTTCGAGACATTTGGTTAGACAATAAGTGAAGAGGAAGTAAGGGTAGATCCTTGGCCCCGAGGAATACGACCCCTATGGCACACACAGGGTATTACTTGACGATCCCGTGCACTTGCGGGACGTTCATCAAGTTTTTGGCGGCGTTGCCGGGGAACCACAAGGAATATTCGGAAAACTTAGAGCTTATTGATTTAACCGCTTTATTTTCTTTATTTTTCTTGTTTTTATCGGTTTTTGCTGTCATACTTTCTCCACTGTGTTTACTGATAAACGTCTAAATATACGTATTTTATACGTATTTATTTGTATTATTTTATTATCTTTTTGATAAGTCGATGCCCTTTTTATAGTTTAAATTTCTTTATTTTGTGTTGCAGATCCTAAATGAGCTCAAGAACGTATTTAGGAAGATTTCGACACCAAACACGACGTTTTTGGGGGTTTTCATTGTAGCAGTACCGTTGCAAAATACTGTAGCAGTACTGTATCAAAATACTGTATCAGTACTGTAGCACCGAGGTGAAATTTCCTGCAAAACTTTCTGGTTGCCTCACGGGTGACCTCACGGCCGTGAGGCAGCCCGTGAGAAGTCGCGATTTTCAGCCTTTTAAGGGCTTTTAGGGCATGAAAGAAAGAAAAACCTTGGCCTCTTCTTGGAGCTCCACACCACCTCTTCCAAATCCGACCAAGAAGGAGAGCTTGGAGGGCATTTCCACGGTGGAATCGGCGAGGAGAGCGCGATCTTGTGCGGGATCTACCTCTAGGGCTTCAAATCTTGAGGTTGAAGACGACGGGAAGCCACCCCTTCGAGTGGCGTCTTTGGAAGCTTCTTCGACTCTAATCTTTGGAGGGAGGTCTTTTATGTTGGGTTTAGTTATTTTCATGCTTTTATTCTTGTATTTGGAGACTATGAGCAACTAAACCCCAAGGTCACCGGAAGTGGGTGAACCTTGGGGTGAACTTGTGATGTTTGGATGTTTTAGTTTAATTCATGCTTGTTAGCTTGTTTGTGATTCATGTTTGGTGTTCTTGAATGCTTGGGTATGCATGAGAACTCTGTGTATCCATTCTTAGCCAATACTAGGTTGCATGACCATTGCCCTAGTATTAGACTCACCAAGCTTGGAAGGGAAATACGTACAAATATGCCGTGACCATCGGGTATTTGTACCCCTCCAATTCTAGGGTTAATTACTCATGTGTGATTCAACCTTAGTTTGAGAAAACCATCTTGCCCTTTGCAATCGTAGGAGGAATTGTACGGGTAGAGCCCGTATTCAATACTCGTACCGGATTAGGGGTCAATTGCCGTGACCATCGGGTTGACCTAATCTAGGGTTTTCTCGGTCCATCAAGCCACTTGCATGTTAATCCAACATCCTTCGCACTTTATTAACCCCGAGGGGATCCTCATCCGTGACCATCTTCTTACCCTGATTTTCCTCCCGTTTAACGCCCTTTGTATTTAGCAGTTTAATTGCTTTTGTTTTACTTCTTTATTTTCTCATTTCAAATCTCAAGTTTGATCGGCTAGACAACATTGCGAAAAGGAAGTAAGGATAGATTCTCGGGCCCTTGGGAATACGACCCACTCGTGCTTGCGCGAGTGGTTTATTACTTGACAACCCCGTGCGCTTGCGGGACGATCACCATTTACTCTAATTCAATTGTTTTGTGGTCTTACCTAGAGTTTACCCCTCTTTTTGCTGGACTTTGCAAGGTACCTGTTGTATGACAAGAGCAAGGCATTCAAATTTATTAGAACAAGATAACGAGATTGAGAGAACCTTGCATCAGAGGCTTAGAGAAGGGATAGGGAGCTCGGAACAGCAAGAGGTTCAGATTGAAGAAAGTGAACCCTCAGTCATGGCCGAGCCAAGAAAGACATTGTCAGATTATGAGAGGCCACAGTTTACTGGAGATGAATTCAGTGTGCAAGCCCCAACAGTGCCCGCAAACAATTTTGAAATCAAGGCTAGTACTATTGGGATGATCCAAAATTCGGTCCAGTTCGACGGATTAGCTGATGAAGACCCCCATGCTCATTTGTCGCGCTTTCTCCAAATATGCTCCACTTTCAAAATTAATTCTGTTTCGGATGACGCGATTAGATTACGACTGTTTCCGTTCAGCTTGAGGGGAGCGGCTTACAGATGGCTCACTTCACTAGCCCCCGGGTCCATCAAGACCTGGAAGGAAATGGTGGAGAAGTTCTTGGCAAGGTACTTCCCGCCTAGCAAGGCAGCCAGGCTCAGGCAAGAAATTTCAGCCTTCAGGCAGGGGGAGTCAGAAACATTGTTTGAAGCACATGAAAGGTTTAAGGACCTGCTCAGAAGATGTCCCCATCATGGTTTTTCAGCTTGGATGAGAGTCCAAACACTGTACAATGGACTGAACTACCAGACACGCCAACTGATTGATGCCGCGGCAGGCGGATCTTTGAGTAATAAATTCCCTGAGGACGCCGAGGAGTTGTTTGAGAACATGGCTAGCAATGAATCCCATTGGAGCGCACGGGGAAGCCCCAGAAAACTGCAGGAATTTATGAGGTCAACGACACCACGGCTTTGGCCGCAAAGGTGGATGCACTGACTAGGAGATTTGATCAGTTCTTGACGGGATCAAGCTCAAATTCTGGGGCCGTACTCTCCTGTGACACATGTGGAGCAGGGCATGAAACTACACAACGTCCAATTTCTAGTGCCGCTGTTGCCCCAATGGAGAGAGTTGATTATGTGAGTGGGGGCCAAAGAGGGCCAGGAAATCCGTATGGTGCTAACTATAACCCCGGGTGGAGGAACCACCCCAATTTTTCATGGGGACAAAGTTCACAACAAAGGGCACCACCACCACCGCCACCAGTACATCAACAACAACCTCCACAGCAGCAAGAGAGAAAATTCACCACAGAGGATGTGCTAGCAAGGTTCATGGTCAGTACTGATACGAACCCCGCCAACGATCGTGACGAGACCCGAAAACAAATTTGGCAAGAAGAAGAAAAGTCACGGATTCAAATGGAACGGATGGACACCTCGACCCAATGCTTAGCGAAGCACGAACCTTGGTAAGGGAATGACGCCACAAAAGGAGATGGAAATCCAATTGATAAGTCAGTTGAACGCCACAAGGAAAAACCCTTGATAAGTTCTTAAAAAGTCTCTTCAAGAAAACAAGAAGAAAACCTCACAAATTCTCATTCATCAAAGTTGTGTTTTATGGCTGCTACATGCGGCTATATATATAGCCCAAAACCCTAGAGAACTTCTAAGAAGTAAAAGTTCAAAACTACCCTTAAAGATAAAAAAGAAACAATCAACTTAAAAAAACAACTTCAGCCCAAAGGCTCACAAAGCCCAACAAGACTAGTCACTTACAAAAGACTCTAGTTCACATATTAAACTCATCACCAAATGACAACCAAATCTTCATCAAGCGTCTAAGTGGAATCGGCTTGTATGAGTAGGACCAGCTTTTGTTCACCATCAGTAGTGATCACGCTCTCTTCTTGTTGTAGAATTCTCCATGCCAAGTTGCTGAGCTCCTCTTTAAATCTTCTAGCTCGAGCCCTCGTCACTGGTCCCGTTGGAACTTGAATTGGATCCTTAGCCTTGATGTCCACATCATTCCCCCCCTCTTGAGAAGGATTTGCCCTCAAATCGTCACCTACATCAAAAGGACTTAAGTCAGTCACATTGAAAGTAGCACTAACATTGTACTCAACCGGTAAATCAATGCGGTAGGCATTGTCGTTGATCCGCTCAAGCACTTGAAAAGGACCATCTCCCCGAGGTAGCAACTTGGAACGTCGGTGAGCGGGGAACCCTTCCTCATGTGTAACCACACCCAATCACCAATCTCAAAAACTTGCTTGTGACGTCCCTTATTTGATTGCTTGATATATTACTCAGTCCTCCTTTCTATGTTGAGCCGGGCCTTCTCGTGGAGCTGCTTCACAAATTCGGCTTTCTTGTGGCCATCGAAGTTCACATGCTCACAAAAAGGTAAAGGTGATAAATCCAAAGGAGTTAAAGGATTAAAACCATAAAAAATTTCAAATGGTGAAAACTGTGTAGCAGAATGCATAGAACGATTATAAGCAAACTCAACATGTGGTAAACAATCCTCCCAAGTCTTGATGTTCTTACTAATGACAGCCCGTAACAAAGTGGATAAAGTTCGGTTAACTACTTCAGTTTGACCATCGGTTTGAGGGTGACAAGTAGTGGAAAACAATAGTTTAGTCCCTAGTTTACCCCACAATGTCTTCCAAAAATAACTCAAGAACTTAGCATCCCGATCTGACACGATTGTTCTTGGCATACCATGTAGACGTACAATCTCCCTAAAGAACAAATCGGCGATATTGGAAGCATCATCAGTTTTATGACACGGTATAAAATGGGCCATTTTAGAAAATCGATCCACAACTACAAAGATTGAATCCCGTCCACGCTTACTCCTAGGTAATCCAAGCACAAAATCCATCGAAATATCAATCCAAGGGGAACTAGGAATAGGTAGTGGTGTGTAAAGGCCATTTGGTTGAACCCGAGACTTAGCTTGTCTACAAGTGATACACCGACCACATATTCGCTCAACATCTCGTTTCATGCATGGCCAATAGAAATGCTCTTGTAACACGGCTAGAGTCTTAGCTACCCCAAAATGCCCCATTAATCCTCCCCCATGGGACTCTCGAACTAACAAATCTCTTAAGGAGCAATTAGGCAAACACAACCTATGTTCTTTAAACAGAAAACCCTCATGCCTATAAAACTTCCCTTCGGTGGATTTTTCACAAGCCCCATATACCTCCCCAAAGTCATGGTCCTCATGGTAAAGATCTTTAATGTGCTCAAAACCAAGGAATTTAACATCAAGAGTGGAGATTAAGGCATACTGCGTGACAGCGCATCGGCAACCACATTCTCCTTACCTTGTTTATATCGAATGACATACGGAAAGGTTTCAATGAATTCAACCCATCGAGCATGTCGCTTGTTCAGCTTATGTTGCCCTTTCAAATGCTTCAAGGATTCATGATCCGTTCGAATCACAAACTCCTTCGGCCACAAATAATGCTGCCAAGTCTCCAATGCTCGAACCAAAGCATACAACTCCTTATCATAAGTGGGGTAGTTTAGAGTAGCCCCGCCTAGCTTCTCGCTGAAGTACGCAAGTGGTCTTCCATCTTGCATGAGTACAGCACCAATACCGACACCAGAGGCATCACATTCTATTTCAAAAGTATTAGAAAAGTTAGGTAAAGCAAGTAAGGGAGCATGAGTTAGTTTGTGTTTCATAAGCTGAAATGCTTCCTCTTGTGCTGGCCCCCATTTGAATGCAACGTTCTTTTTGATAACTTCAGTAAGGGGTGCCGCAATGGTACTAAAATCTTTCACGAATCTCCTATAGAAGCTAGCAAGTCCATGAAAACTACGAACGTGACTCACACTTGTTGGGGTCGGCCACTCTTGGATGGCTTTGATCTTTTCCCCATCAACCTCAATACCTATAGCACTCACAACAAATCCTAGGAAAACAAGTTTATCAGTGCCAAATGTGCATTTCTTGAGGTTAGCATACAATTTCTCTTTCCTAAGGACACCCAAAACCAAATGCAAATGCGAAGCATGATCATGCAAATTCTTACTATAAATCAGAATATCATCAAAATAAACAACAACGAATTTTCCAATGAAAGTTCGTAAAACATGATTCATTAAACGCATGAAAGTACTAGGTGCATTAGTTAAGCCAAATGGCATGACTAACCATTCATACAACCCATGTTTAGTTTTAAATGCCGTTTTCCATTCATCACCTTCTTTCATTCGGATTTGATGATACCCACTCTTAAGATCAATTTTTGAAAACACACAAGATCCATGCAACTCATCTAACATATCATCTAAACGAGGGATGGGGTGTCGATACTTTACCGTTATGTTGTTGATGGCTCGGCAATCAATACACATCCTCCATGTCCCATCCTTCTTAGGAACTAGAATCACCGGAACTGCGCAAGGACTCACGCTTTCTCTCACGTACCCTTTCTCCATCAACTCTTCAACTTGCCTTTGGAGTTCCTTTGTTTCCTCTGGGTTGCTCCTATAGGCGGGTTGGTTTGGAATTGAAGCACCGGGAACAAAGTCAATTTGGTGTTCTATTCCCCGAATAGAGGGTAAGCCATGTGGTATATCCTCTGGAAATACATCCTCGAACTCCTGCAAAATAGAAACAACAACACTAGGCAATGAAGAGTCAGATTGGTTAGTGTTTAAAAGGGCCTCCTTGTACATAAGTACAATCATTGGCCGTTTTGCAAGAAAAGCTCGCTTAACCTCACTTGTTTTTGCATAAAAATTTCTTTTCACCTCTAATTTTCCCTCTTTGGCTGAATTCATTTCTCTCTTTTCTCTCTTTTCTCTCTCACTAGATTCAGCCTTGCTCTCTTGTTTCTCACCACAACTCATCTCTTCACTCACTCTCTTATGATCACTCTCTTGTTTTTGATCTCTCATTTTCTTTTGATCACTTATTTTTTGCATCATCACTTGATCATCATAAACCTGTTTCGGTGTCATCGGAGCTAGAGTGATGGTTCGTTGTTGGAAAGTGAAGGAGTGCTTGTTGGTGAAGCCATCATGTTGCACACGCCTATCAAATTGCCAAGGCCGTCCCTAACGAGAAGATGTCCCGCTTGCATGGGTACAACATCACACAACACTTCATCCTCATATTTCCCAATCCGAAATGGCACCACAACTTGCTTAGTAACCCGTACTTCACCACTATCATTCAGCCATTGCAACTTGTATGGACGGGGGTGCTTGAGTGTTGTGAGCCCTAGCTTCTCAACCATGGAAGAACTAGCAACGTTAGTGCAACTACCACCATCAATAATAACACTACATGCCTTGCCCTTCACAAGACAACGAGTGTAAAAGATGTTCTCCCGTTGCACTTCTTCTTCCTCCACCTTAGCGTGCAAGTTCAAGGCTCTCCGAGCGACTAATCCAAGCATATCACCATGCTCGGCCCCAAACTCCTCTTCTCCCAAAAGATCATCCTCCAATGGTGAAATGTCATCTAGATCACCCTCGTCTTCAGAGTCTATTGTCCCATTCTCCCGAATCACCATAACCCGCTTGTTCGGGCATTGGCTAGCGATGTGACCTCTTCCTTGACATTTGAAACATTTTATTTCACTAGAATGAGACAAAGTTTTGGATATCTTACTTTGAGAAACCGTGGAAGTAGTGGCTAAATTTTGCTCCGTTTTGGCCTTGGGATGGGAGTTACTTTCATCTTTAGTTGGATAATTTGGCCTCCATGGTTTTGCACTAGGATTTTGTGGGGTGGGTCTTGGACGTGCACTAGTACTCCCCTTCTTCAGTTGCCTCTCAACCTTCATTGCCATATGCACCAAGTCTTCCAACTCCACATAGTGATGAAGCTCAACCATGTTAGCAATCTCCCTATTCAACCCATTCAAAAACCTTGCCATTGTTGCCTCCCGATCCTCCTCCACATTGGCCCGAATTGTAGCCATCTCCATCTCTTTATAATATTCATCAACACTTTTGTAACCTTGTCGAAGACCTTGAAGCTTAAGGTATAGATCCCGATAGTAATGAGATGGCACAAAACGACGTCTCATCACCCTCTTCATGTCATCCCAAGTCTCTATAGGCAAATCTCCACTTCGCCTCCTATTAATGCACAACTGATCCCACCACACAATAGCATAATCAGTAAACTCAATAGCGGCAAGTTTTACCTTCTTCATTTCGGAGTAGTTGTGACAATCGAAAACCAATTCCATCTTCTTCTCCCATTCAAGGTATGCTTCGGGTTCACTCTTTCCTTGAAATGCCGGAATTCTCATCTTGATACTACCCAAGTTGTTGTCTAAACGATTCCGAGCGTCTCTATCTCGACCATATCTCCTAGGGCTGCCCGTTGACATCCTATCAAAGTCTTCATCGAAATTTTCCACTCCAAACGCCCCCACACCTTCAACTTCCCGTTGGGGCACCCTATTTCTCCTTGGGAGGTTTGGAACAATCGGTGGCTGTCCCCGTTGTGCTAC
Organism: Dioscorea dumetorum; assembly: GCA_902712375.1. Taxonomy (NCBI): domain Eukaryota; kingdom Viridiplantae; phylum Streptophyta; class Magnoliopsida; order Dioscoreales; family Dioscoreaceae; genus Dioscorea; species Dioscorea dumetorum. Next base: position 4,408,979 of record CACTHL010000222.1, read on the forward strand.
CTCTTCAACCCTATCCATCCTCTCATGTATTTGCTCAAGTTCCGCCCTCATCATCCTTCTCATTTCCCCAATTATAGCTTGCACTTGCAAATTCGGAATAGTTGGAGGGGTACTCTCCTCGCTTGTGTTTCTCTCTGGAATTTGAGACATGATGGAAACCTGCAAAGCAATGTTAGATAAAAAAAATTACCTCACCCAAAGCTCACGTATTTCACTCCAAGAAAAAATTCACTCAAATCCACTCTTGTATCACTCAATTCAATTTGGCTTTTACCCTCAAATGATCTCACCTCGCTGCCTTTTTCCACTCGTTTTCTTCTTTGAGTTCTTTCAAAACTAATTAAAAACCATCATCAAAGGGTTCAAACCGAAGACAAACCAAAACTGATGGAAGATGTGTTTTCTTGGAAATGGGCTGAAATTTTGGTAATTCAAGCAATTTTGGCAATTGAAGAAATCTTTGGCAATCCAAGATTGGCAATTCAAGAAATTTTTGGCAATCCAAGATTGGCAATTAAAAAATCAAGGAATCTTGACAATTCAAGAATGGCAATTCAAGATTGGCAATTTAAATCAAAACAAATCAAGAAATTTTGACAATTCAAGAATGGCAAATTCAAACAAATCAAGAAATCTTGACAATTCAAGAATGAAAATCTCAATACCTTTCTAGATTTTGTTTTCGTTTTCTTTTTTTCTTTTTTCTTTTTTTTTCTTTTTTTTTCCTTTTCTTTTTTTTTGTTTTTTTTTGTAAGAGAGATGAACAGAAATCAATGAAAGATAGGTCAAAAGGATGAACTTAGCTCTGATACCAACTGATACGAACCCCGCCAACGATCGTGACGAGACCCGAAAACAAATTTGGCAAGAAGAAGAAAAGTCACGGATTCAAATGGAACGGATGGACACCTCGACCCAATGCTTAGCGAAGCACGAACCTTGGTAAGGGAATGACGCCACAGAAGGAGATGGAAATCCAATTGATAAGTCAGTTGAACGCCACAAGGAAAAACCCTTGATAAGTTCTTAAAAAGTCTCTTCAAGAAAACAAGAAGAAAACCTCACAAATTCTCATTCATCAAAGTTGTGTTTTATGGCTGCTACATGCGGCTATATATATAGCCCAAAACCCTAGAGAACTTCTAAGAAGTAAAAGTTCAAAACTACCCTTAAAGATAAAAAAGAAACAATCAACTTAAAAAAACAACTTCAGCCCAAAGGCTCACAAAGCCCAACAAGACTAGTCACTTACAAAAGACTCTAGTTCACATATTAAACTCATCACCAAATGACAACCAAATCTTCATCAAGCGTCTAAGTGGAATCGGCTTGGATGAGTAGGACCAGCTTTTGTTCACCATCAGTAGTGATCACGCTCTCTTCTTGTTGTAGAATTCTCCATGCCAAGTTGCTGAGCTCCTCTTTAAATCTTCTAGCTCGAGCCCTCGTCACTGGTCCCGTTGGAACTTGAATTGGATCCTTAGCCTTGATGTCCACATCAAGTACTGAGGCAAAATTCGTGAATGTTAATGCGAACATCAGAAATCTACAAGCCTCAGTCCAAAACATCGACAATCAGATAGGCCAAATGGCCAAGACCTTGGCAGAAAGACTCCCAGGAAGTCTCCCGAGTAACACTGAAGTGAATCCGAGGGAGCAGCTGAAAGCTATCTCATTAAGGAGTGCCAAGGAGGTGGAAACAAGAACTGAAAAGAATAGCATTTTGGAGGACAACGAATCAGCTATGCAAAATACTCCAAGTGCATGTAAAAATTCTGAAGGAGAGGAAGCTCCATCATTGCCCCAGAAAATGGAAATTCCGGAATATAAGCCTCGCATCCCTTACCCTGAGAGGTTAAAGAAAGACAAAGAAGACGCTCAATTCAAGAAATTCCTCAGTGTCTTTAAGCAGCTTCATATAAATATTCCCCTTGTTGAGGCGTTATCCCAAATGCCCAAGTACGCCAAGTTCATGAAAGATCTTCTCACCAACAAGCGGAAGTTGGAAGAACTAGAGACTGTAGCACTTACTGGGAATTGCTCAGCAGTGATACAAATTAAATTGCCGAAGAAGCTGACTGATCCTGGGAGCTTCATAATACCCTACGTAATTGGCAATGGTGTACAGGAAAAAGCTTTAGCAGATTCAGGGGCTAGCATTAATGGTTGCTTGACACTTAGGGAATATGGAGATAGGAAATATCTGTCGGAAGGGAAAGGGGACACTCCGCTATCTCACGGCTCACCCTCTCAACCCTCTTCACTCTTGGTAATTCTAAACCTAGCGGTGATCTCTCTCTTCACTAGATTGAATAAAACACGCAAGGCAATTAATAATGAAATCAAAAGCACAAACAAGCATTAAGAACTCAAGAGTAAAACTCAAACTGATAGATTCGAATAGAAACACAATGTAAATCTAATGAAAATAAGAATCCTAGGGTTTACATGTCCGAATACCCTCTAGGGGTTTAGCTCTCCATGGAGCGAGTCACAAAACAAATAATAAATTCAGAATAAAGTTCCAAAGCTAGGTCGCCGATGGCTTGAATCCACTCCGAAGCTAGGTCTTGATGGGTAGTTTCCACGATGGTCTTGATGGTGGTCTTGATGGTCTTGATGATGGTCTTGATGGGTAGTTTCCACGTCTGGATTGAATCCACTCCGAAACTAGGTCGCCGATGGCTTCCTTGACGCTATGACGGAGGAGGAATCGATCCAAGTTGGTGAGGAAAGCTTCCCAAAACCGCAAAGAACTCCTTCAAAGCCCTAGCCGCCTTGTCCCTCGAAAGTGGCCGAAAAAATCCCTAAAAATTATCAAAATGCGGCTTTTATAATTTGAATTCGGGGCTTTACGCGGTCATCCACACGGGCATCCACACGCCCGTGTGGAAATTCCACACGGGCGTGTGAAGACTGTTGCTACAGTACTTCGCTACAGTAAATGCTACAGTGATTCCCCCCCGAAGTCTTCCTTGGAGTCCACACGGTCGGGCACACGCTCGTGTGGTTGGGTGTGTGGCTTTCTATGCTTTGAAATCCTCAAGAACCTTCTTCTCCTTTGTACGGAAGCTGGGACATGGGCGTACTTCTGCCTTTGTGCCTTTTCGGTTTGTGTAATGACTTGTACTCCTCCACACCCTATCTTTACTTCTTCCTGTTCGTCATGTCTCCAAAGCCCTGTTTGCACAAAAGAACACAAAACACACCTTGTTAATGCTAAAACCTGATAAAAGTGATGCTCAATGCATATAAACTGATATTATAAAATATATATAATCAAGCACTTATCAAACTCCCCCACACTTAAACTTTTGCTTGTCCTCAAGCAAACTAAACATTCATTACAAGTTAAGAAAGGATAAGTACTTGGCCTCAGGTTCACTAGAAAGTATGAGAGTATGATTCTATAACAAAAGTTGAAAACTATTTAACACCAAACAGCTCAGTCAATGCTCTAGAAAACAATCTAATGACAAGAAAGAAAAAGAAATCCGAAAGCGTGTGTGTGTGGAAAAACTCATCTCAATTCGACTCTATGTCCACTACTTACAGTTTTTATTGTTCGAGACTTATATAATAGCAAAAAGAGTGGTAGTAGCTGCACACAATCTCCAAGGTAGCCCTTTCTCAGGCGGCCTCCCGAGTGGCTTTCACACTTTAGAGATGGTAGCTCTTTCTACCGAGGGTGCTAGCTTTCACATATCCCCTGTGATAGCTCTTTCTCTCATTAGGGCATAACTAGTATCCGACTTATGAGAGCAGCTGCATACAATCAAAGGTAGTAGCTCTTTTCACCCACTATATACATGAAAGAATTCACAATTGCTAAACTATATATAACTATTTTTTTTTTTCAAATAAAACAACTACTAACAAGTCTCAAAACATTAAACTAGAGCTTCTACAGGTCTGATGAGTGAGTAGAGTGTATAAATGGCAATCGGACAAAAATTTCTCAAAAAATTGGATGACAACTAGAGCACGATGAAATCTAGTGTTCGAAGCTCTCCTATAGTCTAGAATCTAACTCTTAACCTTAAAGTGAACCTTCATAGGTTGCATGAGCATATATAATAAAAAAAACAATAAAGTGGTGTATAAAGTGATCCCTCCCCCACACTTAAGATGTACATTGTCCCCAATGTACACATGCAAGCACAATAAAATTATAAATTCTGAAAACAAAGCATGTGAGGGTGTGCAAAAATCAAAATAATACTCCCCTGAATTCCAAGTGAAATAGTTGGTGGAATCTTGTAAAAGGGTGTGTTTGGCTCAACGGGCATTTGGAGGTGAAACGGCCGTGTGACCTAGTCACACGGCCATGTACATAACTTGATTTCCATTTCCCAAGACTCTCAAGACTATCTGCGGATTCAGGGGGTTCAATGAAGCCCAACAAGATTAGAAAATAAAACAACGAAAAACAACTAGAACCACAAAATAAAAATGACAGAAATAAAAGACAGAGTCTCAACGAGCATGCTGAAAATAAAACTACAGAAAATAAAAATACAGAAGATAAAATAAAATGACTCAAGAAAGCCTCATGCATCAGGAAACTTTGCTGGTGTTGCTGGTGGTGGTGCTGATGTCGTCGCCTCAGATGCGGTGTCGCTCTCCAGAAGATGTCGAATGATGGACAACTGCGACATCATCATGGACTGGTTGGCGAGCACAGTCGCCATGTCCCCCTGGAGAGCTCCAACTGCCACCTCGAGCCTCGCGAAACGGTCACGGGCTCGAGTGGAGGGCTGCTCTGGCTCTGGCTTGGATGCAGGGGCCTCGGTGTCCATCGGCACAGCTGTGGGTGCCGGTGAATCAGGAGCGTCTGCTGGGTCGGCTGCCTCCTCTTCTGACTCCTCCTCCTCCTCAGCGTCCACTGCGAGTATATATCGGCCGGTACTTGTCTTCTTCACCATACGCATGGCTCGGAGGGATGCAAGCCCCAAGGGTGCTGGTATGCTAATCCTCTCCATCCCTCTAAGTGCCTCGGACAACCCCATGCCACGAACTAGTCGGGTAATGTATACTCCTGAAAAGATCACACCGACCCGCACGTAATGGCTTTGATGGCGGAGGTAATCCGCCACAACAAATCCTAAATGCATGGGGATGTTTTGGACCATGGTGTATAGGTAAAGCAAGTCGAGGCGGCTCAAAACTCCAGTGCTGTCGCCTCGTCCCGTCACGGTCCTGCTGAAGATAGAGTGTATATACCTGTAGGCCGGACGGCTGAGCATGGTGGCCTTGGAGGATCCCGGCTCGTACTAGAAACCTCCGCATATGGTCCCGTACGCACGGCTCGGGGTGAGTCCAATAGGGTAATCGACGATGAGTTGCTCGTACTCCCCCGTGTGAACATAGTGTCTGTCATATAAACCGAGAAAAACAGAGAACTGCGTGAGGCTCATGGAGTGGTACTGACCGAATAGCCTGAAGCGGATCGTGTCCTGCTTCTAGAAATCATGGCGAACGTGGCCCTAGCCGCCTTGTCCCTCGAAAGTGGCCGAAAAAATCCTTAAAAATTATCACAAGGCGGCTTTTATAATTTGAATTCGGGGCTTTACGCGGGCATCCACACGGGCATCCTTGGAGTCCACACGATCGGGCACACGCTCGTGTGATAGGGTGTGTGGCTTTCTATGCTTTGAAATACTCAAGAACCTTCTTCTACTTTGTACGGAAGCTGGGACATGGGCGTACTACTGCCTTTGTGCCCTTTCGGTTTGTGTAATGACTTGTACTCCTCCGAAAGTTGGCAACACCCCCATGTATATGAACACAACTTCTGATTGTGGCCTTGAAACGTGTCATCACACCCTATCTTTGCTTTTTCTTGTACGTCATGTCTCCAAAGCCCTGTTTGCACAAAAGAAAACAAAACACACATTGTTAATGCTAAAACCTGATAAAAGTGATGCTCAATGCATATAAACTGATATTATAAAATATATATAATCAAGCACTTATCAATGAACTTGTGATGTTTGGATGATTTGGTTTAATTCATGCTTGTTAGCTTGTTTGTGATTCATGTTTGGTGTTTTTGAATGCTTGGGTATGCATGAGAACTCTGTGTATCCATACTTAGCCAATACTAGGTTGCATGACCATTGCCCTAGTATTAGACTCACCAAGCTTGGAAGGGAAATACGTACAAATATGCCGTGACCATCGGGTATTTGTACCCCTCCAATTCTAGGGTTAATTACTCATGTGTGATTCAACCTTAGTTTGAGAAAACCATCTTGCCCTTTGCAATCGTAGGATGAATTGTACGGGTAGAGCCCGTATTCAATACTCGTACCGGATTAGGGGTCAATTGCCGTGACCATTGGGTTGACCTAATCTAGGGTTTTCTCACTCCATCAAGCCACTTGCATGCTAATCCACCATCCTTCGCACTTTAGTAACCCCGAGGGGATCCTCATCCGTGACCATCTTCTTACCCTGATTTTCCTCCCATTTAACGCCCTTGGTATTTAGTAGTTTAATTGCTTTTGTTTTACTTATTTACTTTCTCATTCCAAATCTCAAGTCTGATCGGCTAACAACATTGCAAAAAGGAAGTAAGAATAGATTCTCGGGCTCTTGGGAATACGACCCACTCGTGCGTGCACGAGTGGTTTATTACTTGACGACCCCGTGCCCTTGCGGGATCACCACCAGTGTGTCTGTCGCCTTCTGGAGTATGTCAAAACTGTTCTTGAGGGGTCTAGTACAAGCTCTTACTTTTCACTGTGTTCACTGCTGACTCCTAAACTGGGTAGTAGTTTCATACACCCTAGAAACAGCCATTTCACTTTGTAGGTCATCAAAAATGACATTTGTGACGCTTAAGATCCAACTACTCAAGTGCGGCTTTAGCTTTTTCTAAAGTGATAACTCTTTCTACCATCTTTCTCACAAAATTTGACAGGGCATCCCAAAAAGAAATCCGACTTGTCACAACATTCTTTTCTTTTTCTCATTTTTCAAATTTCTTTCCATATTCCTTCTTATTACTTGAGTTTGGAGTCAGAAACTAACTGTTCACAAGCCTTGCAACTAGCCCTTCCTCTAACATAGTGACAAAACAACAAAGGCTAAGTGTTCAGATTAAGGTTTCCAAAGTAAGAGCAAAATAAAACTTTAAGTTTAACAAAAGTGCACTAGTATGCTAAAAAAACTCCTAGCTTAGCACTTCTCAACCAAAAATTTCATAGATCGTCCTAAGACATGCACAACATCTAAACATATTAATATACAAGTATATAACCGTCCCCCACACTTGAATGAAACATTGTCCTCAATGTTTATAGATTTAACATGCAAGGCGTAGGAAAAAAAAATTTCAAGTAAAAGTGAAGTGAGAGTTGGAGAATTTTCACCAAGTTAAGGGAGATGTACCGAAGAAAAATTCCATGTCACACAACGGTGTGTGTTGATCACCAGTTAGGGAGGATCCGTTTGAAACAACCAGCAAGATAGATATTCATGAATCCTGAGGTAAGCATGCAAGCATTAGAGACAGAAGACAAGCAAAATAACAAAATCACACTAAAAAGAGATCAGTTTAGTAGGGGATGCCCCTTGCTAACTGACTCAAGGAGAGCAAAAGACAACAAAAATAAAAGTAAAGTACAAAGACAACAAAACAGAACAACAAAACAGAAAATCAAAACCCGGTGCTCTCAAAATCGGAATCAGACTCACGTGGAAGGTCGGTAGTGTCGACTCCCACACTCCTAGATGTAGAGGGTCCAGCTGCACGGGAAGGACAATGGTCAATGAGTTTCTGAAAGCTCCGCAGCATTCACTGGCAAAACGCACTGTCAGATGAAACATCGGAGGAATCAAAATCCGAGTTGGACGGGTGAGATGTCTCTGGAGGAGGTGTTGGCTGAGCTGATGCAGATGCGGATGGAAACAGGCCCATACTCCGCAAAGTGCACGCATTTATAGGATGGACCCGGCCACTAACGGTGAATGAGCAATTAGCTGCCAACAAATGCATGCGACATGCCAAGTGAGTGATGTAATAGCAGCTCTTGGGACCCCAGGGAACACTACCCTCTCACGCTTGCGTGAGAGGTATTACTTGACGATGCGTGCGTTTGCGGGAGAACAATCACCCGTGCTTCCTCAGTTATTTTAATGTTGGTATAAAAGAAAACAGGTTAGCCTTACGATGAAGTAATGAAATGTAGTGTCTGCTCTCCCGTAGGTTATCATGGCGGTATATCCCGTGGCAGGCCTGCGGGTTGGGGCGTGACATGCACCGTGTCGAAAGATAATGTACATTTTAAGTTAATCTAAAAAAAAAATAAAATCTTATTAATCTCCTAGTCTGTCTGCTAATCTTAGAATGAGGCTAGAGTCTATGATAGGAATCGAAAGGATAATAATTGACAATTGACGGTGCTTTTAGTACTTCTAAGAAGGATAATCATTGTGTGTGGGATGAATGGAACCTAAGACTAATCTGGGGTAAGGAGGGCGAGATAGGAGATTCACATACTCACGTGAGCACTTGAGATGAAACAGGACATCTTTATTTGGCTTTTTTGATACAACTCAATGTCTTGAATTTTTTATTTGGTTTCTTAGATCATTGACGATAGCCGTTCACTGTAGCAGACATGATAGCACTTCGGAAGAATTCCACTGAAAAGGCTGGGGGCCTCATGGGCAGAAAGGGCTTTAAAAGGAATTAGGGCATCAAACGTAAGGGAATTTGCTTCCTTTGCCTCTTGGGATGCCGCCCACTTCCTTGGGGCATTTTTTGGTGATCTACAGTGCATTTCTACACCAAGAGGGTGGCAAACATCTGAGGAGGAGATAGGGTTAAGATCCAAGGCCTCAAAGCACCGTTTGAGGAAAGATCTCAGCGAATATTTAAGATCTTCATCCATTCAAGGGGATCGGAAGTTAGAAGGAGTATTTCATGCTTCTTTTCATGTTTGTATGTTCCTTGGATTTGTATGATCATTCATCTTTCATTAGGTACTAACTTATTTGTGATTTGGACTTGATGAACTGTAGGGTTGCTTTATTGTAATTTTGGTTGATCATTTTTTGTTGATGTTGTGTTGGATGCTGGATTTCTTTTATAAAATCTTATAGTTTGTAATTTTTCTGTGTGTACTTCATTGTCTAGATTACATGAGAACTCTGTGGTTCAATTTCTAGGCTGTATTTGAAAACGTAGGGTGCGCCAGTAATACGCCCTTGCATATTCGCAGGTAGGGTAGTCGAATCCACAGGGACTGGTGTAACTTTTAGTATTCTTTATTCTTTTAATATCTAATCAAATAAAGTGACTAATCCAATACAAGTTCCTTGATCCTAAGGATACTTACACGATGTCATTGGGCATAGGGAGTCTTGGCTAGAGTTATTCGAGAGCAATTGTGCTAGAATACACTCTAAAGCCCGCTTGAGGCTACCGGCGCCCGGAACCTCAGGTGCGCTGGCATATGGATCGCTATCCTAATATTCTTTGACCTGATATATGCTAGCATCACGCTAAAAAAGTATCATTCATAATCAATTCTATAGAATCCATCCATTGTAGAATGAACATACATTAGAATGAAAGAAACCAAACACAACAATCCATGCATTCATTAAACTAAAGAAATGTCATCCAATACAAGTGTTCCTCCCAAGGTTCACCGGTTTCCTGGTGGCCTTGGGAGGTTTAGTTCAACATTACAAGCAAAAGGATCTACAAGATACAAGATTCATCACAAAGAAAGCAAGAACTCCCCTCTTGAAGATGTTGACTAGGGATGATGAAGCAACTTGCCGAATCCGCGTCGGCAAGCCCTAGGATGAAGATCTACGTGTTCTTCACTCTTCTCCCACTTGATTCCACTCCAAAATGACCTCCTTTGATGAATATTTGAGCATGGGGGTGCTTAGAGGCGCCGGTGGCAAGATCTCTTGCGAAAAGGCCCTAAACTGGCTTAAATACCCGAGCGGTGTGCGGGCGGGTGTGCGGCGCACACAGCCCGCTGCACACGGGCCCGAAAATGGCTACAAATGCTTCTCCTACCGTAGACGGCTAGTAGATGCCTTGAAATAGAAAAACACGAAAAACACATCAAAGGGCACCGATTTCATTCAAATAATGCATGAAAGTACAGTAATGCACTTGATGGTCGCCGCGCGCGTCGCTAAAAAGCGGCCACACGGCTCCCCGGCCGCAAGTGCACGGGTCGTCAAGTAATACCTCTTGCGCGAGCACGAGAGGATCGTATTCCCTAGGGTCCGGAGATCTACTATTACTTCATCTTAGGTTAGCTGTTTAGTCTGATCAAACAAGGGTTTTTGTTATAATAAAACTAAGAATGAAAACAAAGCAATAAAAGTGCTCAAGCCACCAACAAACAATAAGCATGTAGAGGGAAAACAAGTATAAAAAATAAGGCCCGATGCAAGGATTCCCTGGGAAGAACACAAGTATGGATGATAAAATAAATAAATAATGCATGCATGGTTTGTAACAAGTTGGTCCGTTTAGACTCGGAAGTGGAGTACCTCGGAACCTCCGTAGTGTAGCCCTAATCCAGTACAAGTTCCTTTGTCCAAAGGATACTCACACGATGTCATTGGGATTAAGGAGCCTTGGTTAGAGTTATCTATAAGCAATTTCGCTAAACTAAACTCTACAACCTACGGGAGGCTACCGACACCCGAAACCTCCAGTGCACCGGTACAATGAATCTCTCTTCATACTAAGTGGGTCTAATGCAAGAGCGCACCTCGCACAACCAAGCACAATCAATAAATGAAATGCATTGTTCTCATGCAAATCACTACAATTAAGTATACAAAGTATGAAACCAAATGACAAAACATGCATTCATTGAATTAAAAGTACAACATCCAATACAAGTATTCCTCCCAAGGTTCACCGGCTGCCCGGCGGCCTTGGGAGGTTTAGTTCGACATGAATAAGACGGAAAGTTCAAACAATAAAGAATACATCAACAAAAGCACTAAGAACTCCCTCTTGAGCGTGTCGACTAGGTTTGATGAAGAAACTTGACGAATCCGCGTCGGCAAGCTCTAGGATGAAGATCTATGCATTCTTCCCTCTTCTCCCACTTGATTCCACTCCAAAATAACCTCCTCCGATGAATATTTGAGCGTGGGGGTGCTTTGAGGCGCCGGTGGCAAGATGCCTCTCGAAAAACCCTAGAAACCCTTTTAAACCCGAGACGTGTGCGGCCTGGTGTGCGGGCCGCACATGAGGCCGCACACTGGCCCGCACAGGGCCTAAAAACCAGCCTGAATAGGTCCGTTTCATGTAGGAGTGTCCGAATGACGTCCAGAGCTAGTTTAACCTTCGTTTCTTCGCTCCTTGGCCTCGATTTTCATGCTACAAATGCTCCTCCTACCGTAGACGGATCATAGATGCCCTGAAATAGAAAAACATGAAAAACAGATCAAAGGGCACCGGTTTCATTCAAATAATGCATGAAAGCACAAGTAATTCACCGTTACAAAACGCTGTATTTAGACACTTATCAGCATTGTTACAAAAGGGTGTATTTAGACACTTATCACAGGCCGTGCTCTAATCGGCATGCTTGTGCTCTGGGAACCATGATCGTGCTTCGATATTCATTGATTCTCAATTGAGTCCTGTGATCTGCATGGCTGAAGAGTATGCCTGTGCTTTGGCCCTGCTTGTCCTGACTGGTGCTATTTCAATTCTTCCTCTGTTGAATTTGCTTCAAAACTTCTAATATTTTCTCGAGACATAGCACTAATCCAAGAGCAATAATCGCTTAAAGACAAACTAATTATTTGCATGAAGTGAGTAAAATATATATATGAAATGCATTTATCAAATACCCCCACATTTGAATCATTGCTTGTCCTCAAGCAATTAACTCAGCTCAACATAAAACAGATAAGTGCATGACCTCTGATCTTAGAGGGGAAGACAAATTCTTGGCCACAGGGAGATTCTAAATGGAAAGTCCATATAACGAATGAAAGCTCAAATACAAATTTTTCACTCTTCCTTCGTACTCCCCGTGTGTATGTGAACTATCCTGAAAGAGGTGCCCCAAACGTTTTCTAAGGGATTTGGCTAGGGATGACCTTATTTTTTAGCTCACTGAATCGCTCAAAAGGGTAGTAGCTTGATACACTTGAGAAGTATCCATTTCTCTTGGTAGGTCATCAAGGGAACATTTGTGATGCTCAAAATCTAACTACTAAAGAGTGGCTTTCACTCTTCTAAGATGATAGCTCTTTCTACCATCTTTTCCTAACTATTTACAAGCATCGATAGGTCATCCTGTAAAGGATCCGACTTTTCAAAATTATTGTGCTAAAAAAACAAAAATAACTCTTTTTGAATTTTGGGTTTTGCTCTTTTGAAAATTTTTTTTTAAGGAGTTAAAAGCTACTGACTTATAACTAGAATCTCTCCTAAACCGAGTGGCTTCACACTACATGTTAATAATTTTTGTCTATATTTAAGTTCAAAAGATGAACATTTTCGCGTTCATTATCTCCCTAACTTAGAAATTTCTATCCAAGAAGTCATAGATCATCCTAAGTCATGCACTCTTATAATATTAATAAAATACGAAGCCTTCCCCACACTTGAAACAAATACTATCCTCAATGTAAAGGTCAACATGTATGATAATTGAAAGATAATGCAAAATTAAAGGGGTAGTTTGGGAGGACTGCCTTGAACACAAAGAGTAATGTTGAGCATAAGATCACAATGAGACTTCAATCAACAAAATAAGAAAACAGATAAAGAAACAACAAGACACAGAGTGAAAAGACGAAAGTAGAGTAAAAAAAACAAATAATCAGCTGGAGGTTGAAGAAGTGGCATTCTCGTCCCCGTCGGTGGAGCGTGTATCCCGTGATTCATGAAGATGCTTCCACAAATTGGAAGTATACATACCGATGTTGCGCTGACACACCCTTGCGTGTGTGTTCCGCAAGTGCACGGGTGTCGAAGTAATAAATACCCAAATGGTGGGTAGTCGAAGCCACAGGGAGTAGACGTCAAAAACAAATACACTTTGCCAATTAGTCAATGAAAACTCAATGTGTGAAGAGATTGAATTAAAAGTGAATTGATAAGTGCTTGCATGTATATATTTTTGGAAATGTTTTCCACGTATGAGCATTACATTTCTCAGGTTTTATCGCTAATTTCGTGTGCTTTGGTGTTCTTTCATGCAATTAGGGTTGTGAAGACTTGGTACGTGAATTAAGGCAAGATTAGGTCATAATGGTGCCAAGTGGAGCTCTTTTGTGCAAATACGAAGTTCAAGACACAAATCGGGTTCAAACGAGGGGGTATGTGCCAACTTCTAAAGACTTCAAGACAATTCTTGTAGAAGGACACGAAGGCAGTCATGCCCGCTTGTTCCGATTTGTTCGAAGATTTCAAAAGCTCTCCAAGGTTTTATCATCATCAAGAAATGCCACATGACCTTTCACATGGGCGCGTGTCCGTCCGTGTGACCTCAAGAGAAGAAACGGGCGAAATCGGGGACTAATATGAAGTTTTCCACATGGCAGAAATTCCACATGGGCGTGTGGCTAATCCACACGCCCGTGTGGATCCTCGAGATGGCCAATTATAAAGCCGTTCTGAAGCGTTATTTGAGGGATCTTCTTCCAAACTGGAGAGGAAGTGACAGCTAGGGTTCAGGAGGTTCCTGCTACACGTTGAGGGTGCTTCTTCACCGATTTCATCATCAATTCCTTCCAAGGAGAGCTATTGGGGGAGCCTTCGACGACTCGATTCGACGAGGTGTGCCCTAGGCTTGGAGGAAGGAGTTCTTTGGAGAAGAAGGAGAAGCCCTCATAGTCTATCAACACAAAGCTTAAGGGGGTTTTCTTTATGGATTTCTTGCACTTATTGCCCCATGGAGGGCTAAACCCCTAGTGGGTACTTGGACTTGTAAACCCTAAGTTTCCTCTTTTTCATTGCCTTTAATGCTTTTATTCAATTTGAGTTTAAATTTGAGTTTCAATCTTGTGTGCTTAATTGTTTCTCTCTTAGAGTGACACTAGGGTTGAGGGCTAATCCAGTCATCCTTTTTACGAGTGACCATCACCATTAGGATTAGATTAACCAAGATTGAAGAGGGTCGAGAGGGTGAGTTGAGAGGTAGCGACACGTCCCCTTTCCCCTCCTGTTTGATATACCTTACCTCAATATTCCAAGAGTTAGTATCAATCTCAAAGAGAGTTAGGCGTTGAGAGAAAACATGTAAATGGCTTGTTGGACCGAGAAAACCCTAGATTAGGTCAACCCGATGGTCACGGCAGTTGACCCCTAATCCGGTATGAGTATTGAATACGGGCTCTACCCGTACAAATCCTCATACGATTGCAAAGGGCGAGGTGGTTTTCTCAAACTAAGGTTGAATCACAAATGAGTAATTAACCATAGAATTGGAGGGGTACAAATACCCCATGGTCACGGCGTATTTATACGTATTTCTCTTCCAAGCTTAGTGAGTCTAACACTAGGGCAATGGTCATGCAACCTAGTATTGCCTACGTAGAGATACACAGAGTTCTCATGCATACCCTAACATTCAAGAGCACCAAACAAGGATCGCAAACAAGTCTACACACATTAATTAAAACCAAGCATCCAAAATACACAAGTTCACCCCCAAGGTTCACCTACATCCGTTGACCTTGGGGTTTAGTTGTTCATAATCTCAAAATACATACTCAAAAGCATGAAAACAACTAAATAAAGCATGATCACTCCCTCAAAGTCGAAAATGGGGTTCCGAAGACGCCACTCAAGAGGTGGCTTCCCTTGTCTTCAACCTTCCTTCAATGATGCCCTAGGGTAGGATCTTGCTCCCAAACACGCTCTCCTCCAAGATCTCGCCGCGAAAACGCCCTCAAAGCTCTCCTCCAAGTCGGATTTGATGATGGTGGTGTGGAGCTCCAAGAAGAAGGCCAAGTCCCCCCATCCAAAGACATCGCGATGCCTTGCGGGCGCAAGGTTGCCCGCAAGGCATCCAGAAAGTTTCTCAGAATTTTTCCTTTCGGTGCTACACTAATTCTGCTACAGTGATGAATCCCAAAAAAGCCGTATTTGGTGTCGATTTCTTCATGAATACGTTTGTTGAGCTTATTTTGCTTATTTCGGGCCTGTAACACAAGTAAAGCAACTTTAAAACAAGAAAATAGAAAACAACTTAACATAAAGAGAGAATAAACTATACACAAGTACGTATAAAATACGTATATTTAGACGTTTATCAAGTACGTCCATGTCCCAGCTTCCGTACAAAGCAGAAGAAGGTTCTTGAGGATTTCAAAGCATAGAAAGCCACACCCTACCACACGAGCGTGTGCCCGACCGTGTGGACTCCAAGGAAGACTTCGGGGGGGGGTGGAATCACTGTAGCATTCACTGCAGCAGCACTGTATCAAAAGTATTGTACACGGCCGTGTGGAATTTCCACACGGTTGTGTGGCTACAGTACGTGCGTGTGGATGCCCGCGTAAAGCCCCGAATTCAAATTATAAAAGTCGCCATGTGATAATTTTTAGGGATCTTTTCGGCTACTTTGGAGAGACAAGGCGGCTAGGGCTTGGAAGGAGTTCTTGGCGGCTTTGGGAAGCTTTCCTCACCAACCTGGATCGATTCCCCCTCCGTCATAGCATCAAGGAAGCCATAGGCGACCTTGCTTCGGAGTGGATTCAATCCAGACGTGGAAACTACCATCAAGACCGTCATCACGGATTTAGGGGGGTTATTCTTTATGTCTTTCGAACTTTATTCTCAATTTATTATTTGTTTTGTAACTCGCTCCATGGAGAGCTAAACCCCTAGAGGGTATTCTGACATTTGAACCCTAGGATTCTTATTTTCATTAGATTTACATTGTGTTTCTATTCGAATTCATCAGTTTGAGTTTTACTCTTGAGTTCTTAATGCTTGCTTGTGCTTTTGATTTCATCATTAATTGCCTTGCATGTTTTATTCAATCTAGCGAAGAGAGAGATCACCGCTAGGTTTAGAATTACCAAGAGTAAAGAGGGTTGAGAGGGTGAGCCGTGAGATAGCGGAGTGTCCCCTTTCCCTTCGGACAGATATTTCCTATCTCCATATTCCCTAAGTGTCAAGCAACCATATGTGGTGTGAGGCGTCGAGAGAATTCTCCGCCGGGACCTCGTAGGGGGTTAGGGATCTTTCACCTGGAGGCAGGGTTAGATCTACTTTTAGGAATTGGTTATATCTTTGGGAGTTTGATAAGTGCTTGCATGTATATAATTTTGGAAATGTTTTCCACGCATGAGCATCACATTTTTCAGGCTTTATCGCTAATTTCGTGTGTTTTGGTGTTCTTTCATGCAATTAGGCTTTAACTCTTCTCCTTTTCATTCCCTGGACACTTGTAGTGACACTCTTAGTTTTGTCCATTAGATCATCACCCATTACACTCATCAGGCTAGATAACAAGAGAGGGGCTATTACTAGTACTTCTGTTCCCTGTGGTTCGACAACCCGACCCTTTGGGTCCACTTTTATTACTTGAAGACCCGTACACTTGCGGTAACGCAGGGGGTTGACACACATCACCCTGTTGTGTTGTTGCGGAGACGCATCACCCACCCATCTTGGAGTTATTTTCCGGCGATCTACTGCGCCATTCTTCACCAAGGGGAGGCAAACATCGGAGGAGAAGATATGGGGAAGATCTAGGGCTTGAAGGCATCGTTTGAGGAGAAATCTCAGTGACATCGACAATCTTCATCCATCCAAGGCGATCTGAAGCTTGAGGGAGTGTTCTTTGCTTCCTTTTATATTTATTTGTTCCTTGGATTTGTATAAGTGTTCTTTTTCATGAGGAACTAACATATTTGTGATTTGGGCATGATGAACCCTAGGGTAGCTTTGTTATAATTTTGGATGATAATCCTTTGTGATTTAGTGTTGGCTGTTGGACTTCTTTTATAGAATTCTATGGTTTGTGAGTCCTTCTTTACGCAATTGATTGTCTTGGATTGCATGAGAATTCTTCAGCTCAATTTCTAGGTTGTACTGGGAAGTGCGGTATGCGCCCTTGTACTAGACTCACATATATTGAAAGGGGATTCATGTACCAATACACTGAGGGATTCGGATATTTGGTGGCCCTCCAAACTTTAGGTTTAGATCCCGAAGAGTGTCCACTCCTAATAAGGGATTCCCTGAGTACATTGCGCGTCATCCATACTCTCCTCAGTGGAACAATCACTGGGCGAGGCGATAGCAAGGGGATAATTACCCGTCAGGAATTCATTTACCTGGTCAGCATATGGGACGCCATTCCATTTCATGTGGGCTACGTGCTGGCGACTGCTTTTCATCACCAAGCTATGGGCCGTCGCGCGAGAGTCCTTTTCGTGGGCCCGTACATCACTCATATGGTACGGAGTCTACAGAAACTCGCCTACCATTGCTCCTCTTCTCCGGGCACTGGTGCGTCTACTTCCAGGAGTGTGGTTGATACCGAGGATTTACCCTCTGACACCGAGACCAACACTGGGAATGCCGCTTTCTGAGCTCTGTTTTTCGGTTTTTGGTTTATTCAATTTTTGTATTGTTTTTTTCTTCTTATTTCACTGTGTTTTGTTTTGGTTGAGTCAGTTAGCAAGGGGACTGCCCTACTAAATTGATCTCTTTTCTTTTTGAGTTTCGTTTTGTCTGTTTCACCATGTCTCTCTAATGCTTGTGTGTTGTAATTCAGTCTGTTGGATTTCTCTATTTCCCATTTCAACTGGTTGCCCTTGATGATGAACAACACACACCTTGTATTTCACGCAATTGTTCATGAACGCCTCCTCCTTATAATTGGTGAAAACTTCCCAACTCTTTTCTTCAATTTCACTTGAATCATTTTACTTATGTTGCATGTGTTATCTTTCCTAGACATTGAGGACAATGTTATATTCAAGTGCGGGGGAGGGTTGTATACTTTTGTGTACCTTTAGATGTTAGTGCATGACCTAGGATGATTTATGAAATTTTGTGGTTAAGTATTTCTAAGCTAAGGAGACAATGAGTGTGTTAGTGTACTTTTGTTGAACTTATGGTTTAATTTTTGCTCTTACTTTGAAAACCCTAATTCAAGCACCTCGTCTTTCGTTGTGTACTCACTCTGTTTAGAGGAAGGTCTAGTTTTAAGGCTTGAAATAGATAATTATGACTCCAAACTCAAAAATAAAAGTGAAATGTGAAATAAAAAATTGAGAAGTGAAAAGAATTGAATTTCGAAAAGTCGGATTCCTGTTAGGATGCCCTTTCGAATTCTGCTTGAAAGATGGTAGAAAGAGCTATCACCTTAGAAAAAGTGAAAGCCGCACTTGAGTTGTCGGATCTTAGGCATCACAAATGTCATTTGTGATCACCTACCAGATGAAATGGCTGCCTTTAGGGTGTATGAAGCTACTACCCAGTTTAGGAGTCTTCATAAAAGAAGAAAATGCGCAGCTTGAACTAGACCCCCTCGAGGACAATTATGACACACTTCATAAGGTGGCACACACACACGGTAGTACGGAGTAAGAGTAAAAGTCTTTCACTAGCTTTCAATTGACTAAGGCACTTGCTACTCTGGGCTCCTCAAGCTTCAGGAATTCTTGGACTTAACTGAGATCAGAGGTCATGCACTCATCTTTTGCTAGGAGATTAAGGTTGCTTGAGGACAAGCAATGATTCAAGTGTGGGGGTATTTGATGAGTGCATTTCATATAGATATATTTCCCATCTTTTACCCATTATTCACGAATACATTGTTTTGAATTCTCCCATTTCCGTGCTATTTGTTGTATTTTGAGTTTTCTATGCAGATGTCGAAGCCCTAAAGCAAGAAGAAGCAATTCCGAGCAATTTTGGTAGCTAAGGGACTTAGAAGAAATCTCATCAATCTAAGCACGGCCTCAACACGCCCGTGCTCCTAAGGCGTGCAATTCATAGGAGAATTCAGACAGAGTAAGCATGGGTTGCGGTCCCTGAGCACGGTCGTGCAATTCTCAACATGGCCGCAGGACGCCAGTGTTGAACCCCCGTGCAGTTTACAGGCAGATGATTTTCCAGAGTTTTTATTTGGCCGTAAACTGCACGGCTTGGAGCACAGTTTCAGCACGGCCGTGCTTTGATGAGCGCATTTCATATATATATATTGCATGCTATACCTTCATCATTATTGAGTGTTTTGGCTATAATTCTCCAAGTACGGTTCTATTTGAGGTATTCGTTGTTCGTCATGCAGATATCAAAGTCCTGAAGTAAAAAGAAGCGCTTTTGGAACAATTTTAGAAGCTAAAGGACTTAGAAGAAACCTCATCAAGCTCAGCACGGTTTGAGCACACACGTGCTGTTCCCCGTGCAAAATGCAGAAGAATTCAACTGCGATTCAGCACAGCCTGAGTCCGCTGAGCACGGGTGTGAAAACCTCAGCACGGTCGAAGCACGCCCGTGCTGCTTCCCGTGAAAATTACAGGAGAATGCGGCCATAGATCAGCACAACCAGAGTTCGCTGAGCACGGTCGTGCAAAGCCTCAGCACGGTCTAAGCACGCCCGTTCTGTTCCCCGTGCAGATTACAGGTTTGTGAGTTTTCTGAAGAGTTATTTGACCGTAATCTGCACGGCTTGAAGCATGGTTTCATCACGCCCGTGCTCACATCGGGAAAACTTTAAAACCCTAAAAACTTAGGTTTTTGGGGGACTTTTGGTGGGCGATCTTTGGGAAAAAGAAAATGAGAGCTTTGGGGATTCGTCCTCAGCTTCATCAAGCGAATGCCAAGCGTATGGTAGGCCGATCGGAAGGGGATTACACGACATCATAGCTCCTTCGACAACCTCAAGGATGCAAGAAATTAGGGAGTTTTCAATTCCTTGTTTTGTAATTTCTTTGGCATTGTGTTTGTTGGTTGTTATCATGAGGGGATAAACTCTTAAGGGAGCCTCGGGGGTGGTTGTATGACGTTGTAGCTCGAACTCGTAGTCTTTACTTGCAGTTCTTATGATTGTCTTGTTCATTTCAATAAATCAAGGTTATTGGCTATCTTGTTTGTTGTTTAGTGCTTGATGCTTGGTAGTTTGGTTCTCCTATCTAGGTTTGCGAATCTTTATTGATTGTTGCAAGCAGAGGGAGTTCAACTTAAGGCTCAGCAGCGCTAGAAACCACATGCTTATAGCATAACTAGGTTTAGAACTGAAGACATCCCTGTAATTACTGAGAAAGACTGAGTTAGTGAACGTCAGAACCCAACCCCGGGGTCCCATCTCCTCCATCGAGTCAATCATAAATCTTCCCTTGGTGAACTTTCCATTCCCTCAACTTCCTCAAAGTCAGTCCAAAGTCAACTCCTTCATTCTTGATTTGGTTAGATATTGAGTAGGACGTTAGTATTAGAAGCTACACCAGTCCCTGTGGATTCGACTACCCGACCCAAAAGGTACATTATACTACTTATGCGACCCGTGCACTTGCGGTTACGCAAGGGGCGTACCAAGTTTTTGGCGCCATTGCCGGGGACTGGCAACTTCTAAGAATACGGACAGTCTTAGTACTCTAGCCGTTTATTTTACTTTTAATTCGTTTTCTTCTGTTCTTATTTTATTTTTCTTGTTTTCTTTGTTTTTGTTCTTTGGTTTTTCTTTGTTTTTCTTAAGCTGTTTATTATTCTCTTCTCTTTTCGCTTTAAGCTTAAAAATTCATATCTAATCTGTTTCTTTTGGTGCTTGTGCAGGAGCAGTGTACCTCAGTCGTTTTATCTTTCTAGAGAGGGAGTACCATCCATAAGATGGAAGATATGTTGGATGCATTAAGGTGACAGGACAACCCCCATTTTGAAACAGAAATAGGAAATCTTGATGCTAGCAGACAGCTAATAGAACTACTTTCTCGACCATCGAACGCAAATTACCAGAATGTCTCTCTGGAAGAAGGCGTGCGGACCTTCAAAGAAGAAATCTCAAGCAATGGTCAAGAAATCAAATTGTCGCGAAAGAAGCACCGCCTAATAACCAAACGGAGTTAAACTATACACAGGAAGTCATGACAGTAAGGTGGTGCGAGTGACTTAATGGAAAAACATACTTGGGCGGAAATTGTTGGGAGAAGAATGTACGGATAAAAAGCTTAATCGGGACAGGTGTGGATCGCCGGAATTGTGAAGATCAATTATTGCACATAGTGGGTTCCGAATCCGTTAAGGAGCAAAGCTTTCTGACGGCAGACATAAAAGGTGTAAAGATCGAGCTAAAGAAACTACCTGACCATTTTGAATATGCTTTCTTAGGGGGAGATGAACAGTACCCAGTAATAATTTCTGCGACCCTTGATGATGAACAAAAGGGGGAATTATTACGAGTACTGACTACACACAAGAAAGCTATAGCTTGGTCAATATCAGATATCAAAGGCATCAGTCCAGCTTTCTGCACACATAAAATCCTTATGGAAGATGAAATTAAGCCGAGAGTGCAACCACAACGGCGATTGAATCCTAATATGCAGGAGGTGGTCAAGACAGAGGTCAAGAAACTTTTAGATGCTGGGGTTATTTACCCTATTTCAGATAGCCCGTGGGTGAGTCCAGTGCAAGTAGTGCCGAAAAAGGGAGGGATGACGGTAATCCAGAATGATAAGAAAGAAGTGATCTCTGCTCGCACAGTCATTGGATGGCGGGTATGTATCGACTACCGGAAATTGAATGATGCTACTAGAAAAGACCACTTCCCCTCCCATTTATTGATCAAATGTTGGAGAGACTTGCAGGACACATGTATTACTGCTTTCTAGACGGGATGTCAGAATACTTACAGATCCCAATTGCACCTGAAGATCAAGAGAAGACTACTTTCACTTGTCCTCATGGCAGCTTTGCATACCGTCGTATGCCTTTTGGTTTATGCAACGCTCTTGCCACAATCCAGCGCTGTATAATGTCCATTTTTGACGAGTTCATCGAGGATTTTATGGAGGTATTCATGGATGATTTCTCAGTCTTTGGCAATTCATTTGATAATTGTTTGTCCAATTTGAAGAAGGTTTTAGCCCGATGTGAAGCAACAATTCTGGTACTCAGTTGGGAAAAATGTCATTTTATGCTTCAGGAAGGAATAGTGTTGGGTCACAAGATTTCACAATCCGGAATAGAAGTAGATAAGGCGAAGATCTCCATAATTGAGGGACTAGCGATTCCGACCACTACGAAGGATATCAGAAGTTTTTTGGGACATGTAGGGTTCTACAGACGTTTTATTCGAGATTTTTCAAAAATTTCAGCACCCATGACAAAACTCTTAGAGAAAGATGCTCCTTTCAATTTTGACGCAACATGTCAAGCTGCTTTTGAAGTGCTGAGGCAGAAGTTAGTAGAAGCCCCAATTTTAAAAGCACCGCTTTGGGATCGGCCTTTCGAACTAATGTGTGATGCTAGTGATCGAGCTGTGGGAGTGGTACTAGGGCAGCGGCACGATAAACAATTTCATCCAATCTCTTACGCAAGCAAAATGTTGACCGCAACCCAAGAAAATTATACGACAACAGAGAAGGAGCTGCTAGCTATTGTTTACGCGTTCGATAAGTTTCGGCAGTACTTGGTTCTCTATAAAGTGATAGTTTTTACCGATCATACAGCATTGAGGTATTTGATGACTAAAGCGAATGCTAAACCAAGGTTGATACGGTGGATCCTACTGTTGCAAGAATTTGACGTAGAGATATGAGATAAGAGAGGCATTGAGAACGTAGTGGCAGATCATTTATCCCGTTTAGAACACTCCAATAATACTTGGCAGAATTCTGAAGTCGTAAATGATTCCTTCCCAGAAGAGCATCTATATCTCACAGAAACGAAAGACCCTTTGAATGTTTCAGTTCCATGGTTCGCAGATATTGCAAATTATCTGGCAGGGGGACTGATTTCAGAAACCTTCTCTTATCAACAACGAAAATTTTTTTTTTCAGATGTCAAGCATTATGTTTGGGATGATCCGTATTTGTATAAGCTCTGCGCGGATGAAATGGTAAGAAGATGTGTTTCAAGAGAAGAGGGATGGAATATTTTATCGCAGTGCCACGCGGGGGTGCTTGGAGGATATTTTGGAGAAAACAGGACAGTGGAGAAGGTGTTATCATCCGGTTTCTTTTGGCCTTCGCTTTTCCGGGATGCCAAGACTATGGTCGAATCTTGTGATGCTTGTCAGCGGAGTGGAAATCTATCTAAACGGGATGAGATGAAGCAGACCCCAATTCAACAGTGTGAAGGTTTCGATGTGTGGGGCATTGATTTTATGGGCCCATTTCCCTCCTCGAATGGGTGCCAATATATATTGGTTGCAGTGGACTATGTGTCTAAATGGGTAGAGGCTCAAGCACTTCCTACTAATGATGCTAGGGTTGTTGTGAAATTTTTAAGAAAGCTGTTTGCCCGTTTTGGTTGCCAAGAGTTATTATCAGTGATAGAGGGTCTCATTTCTGTAATGCTCAATTCGAAAAAATTTTATTGCGACTCGGCGTTACCCATCGGATCGCTACAGCCTATCACCCTCAAACGAGTGGACAGGTGGAAGTCACCAACCGGGAGATCAAGTGAATCTTAGAAAAAACAGTTCAGTTCAGTAGGAAGGAGTGGGCAGACAAATTAGAAGAAGCTTTGTGGGCATACAGGACCGCGTATAAAACTCCTACGGGGCACACACCATATCGGTTAGTCTATGGTAAAGCTTGCCATTTGCCTGTCGAATTGGAACATCGAGATTACTGGGCCATTAAAAAACTGAATTTCGATTTGGAAAAGGTGGGAGATAAGAGGAAATTTCAATTAAACGAGTTAGACGAACTCAGACAAGCCGCGTATGAAAACTCTGTGCACTACAAAGAAAGGGTTCGAAAATTGCATGACAAGCGGTTACGGATTGACAAACAGTTTGAGGTTGGAGATCAAGTGTTGTTATTTAACTCCCAACTGAAATTGTTCCCTGGAAAATTGAAATCGCGTTGGTCTTGCCCATATCAGGTTACGAGCGTCTACCCATATGGGGCCATTGAAATATCTCATCCTGACCAGGGCACTTTCAAGGTGAACGGACATCGGTTAAAGCACTACATTAGTCCCACTGTTTTATCAGATATCGAGGGTGTGCAGAGCATCCTGCTTATTTCACCTACTTGAATTCCATACCAGTCAAGCTCGAGACGATAAACAAGCGCTCGTGGGAGGCAACCCACATTCTTTCCTTTCTTTCCAGTTTTTTCTTTTTCCCAGCACGGGGGAGAGCACGCCCGTGTTGCTCCCCGTGCATTTTTTTTTTTTTCAGGTTTTCTTCTTTTCTTTTTGCAGAACATCAGCACGGGCGTGCTCCCTCCTTTTTGCAGGTTTCTTTTAAGCCGAGCAACCCTAAATTTTGCTAGCCGCTCTCCACTGTCCTTGGTGGCTCTTTCTCCAGCCGTCCTCCACTTTCTTCCATCATGCCTACAAAACATGTAGCACCACGACGGCCATCTCGCCATTCTCGCTCCACCTCTAACCCTAGCTTTCCCCCTTTCTCCTCAGCTGATCAAAGGCAACGATTTCAGAGGCTTCTTCAACAACCATTCGGGGATTTTCGCATTCTTGAATGGCAGGACCTTCAAGAAGCACATCTAGCCGACGACATTAATCGGTTGCTCCACGTCGGATCTTGGTACAAGATTTTCTCCATTACAGAACCTGCATATCGGGAATAAACGGCCGAGTTTCTCGGTACATTTGAGCTGAAACGTGGTCAAATCAATTGGGAGGATCCCACTGCCTTGCGATTTCAATTGCTGGGGAGGGCATTTACCATGAGTTTTACAGAGTTTGCCATTCGGATGGGGTTGTATGATGAACCGTTCACTTTATCTTCCGAATATCAATCTTTGACATTCTATCTCCCTCCAGGTGAAACTCAACAGGAATGTTGGAGGCGGGTGAGCTCTGACCATCGGTTATTTCAACCGGCTCGATCTAGAGCCTCATTTACATTCTGTTGAGTGGGACCATCACGGGCCGAGGCGAGAGCACGGGTGTCATCACCGACACTGAATTCACATACTTGGTTAGTATGTGGAATGGCATTCCATTTCATGTGGGTTATGTACTTGCTAAGGCATTGCAGCATCAGTCTAAAGATCGCCGCACGAAAGCCATTTTTGTTGGACCTTACATCACACACTTGGCACGTCGCATGCAATTGTTGCCAGTTCACCGCACGTTCACCGTTAGCGGTCCGGTCCATCCTATCAATTTGCGTACCTTACGGAGTATGGGTTTGCTTCCATCATCATCTGCATCAGCTCAGCCGACACCACCCACCGAAACACCTAGGCCGGCCAATTCGGATTCTGATTCCTCTAATGTTTCATCCGATAGTGAATTTTGCCAGTGGATGTTGCGGAGTTTTCAGAAAATCATGGATCAGTGTCCACCTCGTCGTGCCGCTGGACCTTCTACGTCCCGGAGTGTCTGTGTCGACACCACCGACCTGCCATCGGAGTCTGACTCCGATTCTGAGAGCGCCCGGTTTTGATGTTTTTGTTTTTGTTGTGTTTTGCTTTATTTTCTGTTCCTTGTTTTTACTTCTGTTGTCGTTTGTGTTCTTGAGTCAGTTAGCAAGGGGAGTCTCCTACTAAACTGATCTCTTTTTAGTGTGATTTTTATCTTTTTGTTTTTGTTTCTTCTCTAATGCTTGCATGTGTATCTCAGGCTTCATTGATTGTTTTTCTTGCTGGTTGTCTCAAACGACTCATCCTTAATCGGCGATCAACACCCGCCCTTGTGTGCCATCGAATTTTTCGTCGGCACCTCTCCTTTAACTTGGTGAAAATTCCCAACCCTCACTTTTACTTGCACTTATTTTCTTTGCTTGCATGCTTTCATCTTTAAACATTGAGGACAATGTTTCTTTCAAGTGACAGGGAGAGATGTGCATTTGTCTCCTAGATGTTGTGCATGACTTAGGACGATCTATGAAAATTATTTTGGTTAAGAATTGCTAAGCTAGGAGTTTTTGGGTATCCTAGTGCACTTTTGTTGAACTTAAAGTTTCATTTTGCTCTTACTTTGGAAACCCAAATGATAACACTTAGTCTTCTGTTGTGTTGTTACTGTTAGAGGAAGGGCTAGTTATAAGGCTGAAAAATTAGAAGTTGACTCCAAACTCAAAATAAATAAAAGCTAGAATTTTGTGACAAGTCGGATTACATTTTGGGATGCCCTGTCAAATTTTGTGTGAAAGATGGTAGAAAAAGCTATCACTTTAGATAAAGCGAAAGCCGCACTTGAGTAGTCGGATTTTAGGCATCACAAATGTCATTTTTGATGACCTACCAAGTGAAATGGCTGCCTCTAGGGTGTATGAAGCTACTACCCAATTTAGGAGTCAATAGTGAAAATTTGGAAGAAAGAGCTTGTACTAGCCCCCTCAAGAACAGTTTTGACATACTTCAGGAGGCGACACACACACACGGTAGTACGGAGTATGAGTAAAATCTTTCACAAGCCTTCAATTGACTAAGTCACTAGTTATCAGAAACTCCTTAAAGCTTCAGTAACTCTTTTAACTTGTTGAGATCAGAGGTCATGCACTCATCACTTTATTAGGGGAATAAGGTTGCTTGAGGACAAGCAACAATTCAAGTTTGGGGGTATTTGATGAGCGCATTTTATATATATATATTGCATGCTATACCTTCATCATTATTGAGTGTTTTGGCTATAATTCTCCAAGTACGGTGCTATTTGAGATATTCGTTGTTCGTCATGCAGATATCAAAGTCCTGAAGTAAAAAGAAGCGCTTTTGGAACAATTTTAGAAGCTACCTCATCAAGCTCAGCACGGTTTGAGCACGCCCGTGCTGTTCCCCGTGCAAAATGCAGAAGAATTCAACTGCGATTCAGCACAGCCTGAGTCCGCTGAGCACGGGTGTTAAAACCTCAGCACGGTCGAAGCACGCCCGTGCTGCTTCCCGTGAAAATTACAGGAGAATGCGGCCATAGATTAGCACAGCCAGAGTTCGCTGAGCACGGTCGTGCATAGCCTCAGCACGGTCTAAGCACGCCCGTGCTGTTCCCCGTGCAGATTACAGGTTTGTGAGTTTTCTGAAGAGTTATTTGACCGTAATCTGCACGGCTTGAAGCACGGTTTCATCACGCCCGTGCTCACATCGGGAAAACTTTAAAACCCTAAAAACTTAGGTTTTTGGGGGACTTTTGGTGGGCGATCTTTGGGAAAAAGAAAATGAGAGCTTTGGGGATTCGTCCTCAGCTTCATCAAGGGAATGCCAAGCGTATGGTAGGCCGATCGGAAGGGGATTACAAGAAATTAGGGAGTTTTCAACTCCTTGTTTTGTAATTTCTTTGGCATTGTGTTTGTTGGTTGTTATCATGAGGGCCTAAACTCTTAAGGGAGCCCCGGGGGTGGTTGTATGACGTTGTAGCTCGAACTCGTAGTCTTTACTTGCAGTTCTTATGATTGTCTTGTTCATTTCAATAAATCAAGGTTATTGGCTATCTTGTTTGTTGTTTAGTGCTTGATGCTTGGTAGTTTGGTTCTCCTATCTAGTTTTGCGAATCTTTATTTATTGTTGCAAGCGGAGGGAGTTCAACTTAGGGCTCGGCAGCGCTAGAAACCACATGCTTATAGCATAACTAGGTTTAGAACTGAAGACATCCCTGATAATTACTGAGAAAGACTGAGTTAGTGAACGTCAGAACCCAACCCCGGGGTCCCATCTCCTCCATCGAGTCAATCCTAAATCTTCCCTTGGTGAACTTTCCATTCCCTCAACTTCCTCGAAGTCAATCCAAAGTCAACTCCTTCAATGTGGCACGCCCTTGCGTGTCCGCAAGTGCACGGGTCGTACAAGTAGTAAAGTGTACCCGTAAGGTCGGGTAGTCGAATCCACAGGGACTGCTGTAGCTTCTAATACTAACGTCCTGCTTAATATCTAACCAAATAGAAAATGATGGATATTATTCTGGGTCGAATTCAAGGAGACTGAGGAAGGGACAAATGCACTATGGGAAGCTTGAGAATTGACTCGATGGAGGAGATGGGGCCCCGGGGTTGGATTTCTGGCGTTCACTAACTTGGTCTTTCTCAGTATTTAACAGAGATGTCCTCAGTTCTAAACCCAGTTATGCTGTAAGCATGCTGTTTCTAGCGCTGCCGAGCCCTAAGTCGAACTCTTACTGTTTCCAACGATCAATACGATTCACAAGCCTAGATAAGAGAACCTAACTACCACGCAAACAAGCACTAAACAACACACAAGATAGCCAATAACTTTGATTTATTGAAAGGAACAAGACACTCATAAATACTGCAAGTAAAGATAATGAGTTCAAGCTACAATGTTATACAAACAACCCCGGGGCTCCCTTAAGAGTTTAGCCCCTCATGACAACACACAACAAGTACAATGCCAAAGAAATTGAAAGACAAGAAGTTGAAGACTCCCTAATTTCTTGCATTCTTGTGGTTGTCGAAGGATCTACAATGCTGTGGAATCTCCTCTTGATCGGCCTACCATGCGCATGACATTCCCTTGATGGAGAAGAGGACGAACCCTCAAAGCTCTCTTCTTCCTTCTCGCCTTGTTCGCCCACCAAAAGCTTCCCAAAAACCTAAGTTTTTAGGGTTTTAATGTTTTCCCGATGTGAGCACGGGCGTGTTGAAACCATGCAGATTACGACCAAATAAAACTCCAGAAAACTCACATTCCTGTAATCTGCACGGGGAGCAGCACGGGCGTGATTAGGCCGTGCTCGGGTTTGCACGACCGTGCTCAGCGAACTCAGACTGTGTTGACTTTGGCTGAATTCTCCTGCAATCTGCACGGGATACAACACGAGCGTGCTCAAGTCGTGTTGAGCTTGATGAGATTTCTTCTAAGTCCTTTAGCTTCTAAAATTATTCCAAAACATCTCTTCTTGCTTCAGGACTTTGATATCTACATGACAAACAAAGAATACCTCAAATAGCACCGTACTTGTAGAATTAAAGGCAAAATATTCAATAATGATGAGGGTAAAGCATGCAATATATATATATGAAATGCACTCATCAAATACCCAAAACTTGAATTGTTGCTTGTCCTCAAGCAACCTTGATCCCCTAATACAGTGATGAGTGCATGACTGATGCGTCTCCGCAACAACACAACAGGGTGATGTGTGTCAACCCCTTGCGTTACCGCAAGTGCACGGGTCGTCAAGTAATAAAAGTGGACCCAAAGGGTCGGGTTGTCGAACCACAGGGAACAGAAGTACTAGTAATAGCCCCTCTTTTGTTATCTAGCCTAATGAGTGTAGTATGTGATGATCTAATGGCCAACACTAAGAGTGTCACCACAAGTGCGCAGGAAATAAAAAGGAAAAGAGTTCTCAATCAATAAAAGTGAGGTATCCGGACAATGCTCCCCCTAGGATTCGGTTGTTGGATGTAGATTACAAGTGTTTCTAAACGAAGACAATGAGTCGTGGGTATCCAAAGGTATAACGGCCCCTGCCTCCAGGTCACCGATAACTAGTCCCCTACGAGGTCCCGGCGGAGAATTCTCTCGACGCCTCACACCACATATGACTGCTTAAAACTCTAGGGATCCCAAAGATATGACCAATTCCTAAAAGTAGATCTAACCCTGCCTCCAGGTGGAAGATCCCTAACCCCCTACGAGATCCCGGCGGAGAATTCTCTCGACGCCTCACACCACATATGGTTGCTTGACACTTAGGGAATATGGAGATAGGAAATATCTGTCGGAAGGGAAAGGGGACACTCCGCTATCTCACGGCTCACCCTCTCAACCCTCTTTACTCTTGGTAATTCTAAACCTAGCGGTGATCTCTCTCTTCACTAGATTGAATAAAACATGCAAGGCAATTAATAATGAAATCAAAAGCACAAACAAGCATTATGAACTCAAGAGTAAAACTCAATCTGATAAATTCGAATAGAAACACAAAGTAAATCTAATGAAAATAAGAATCCTAGGGTTTACATGTCCGAATACCCTCTAGGGGTTTAGCTCTCCATGGAGCGAGTCACAAAACAAATAATAAATTCAGAAATAAGTTCCAAAGACATAAAGAATAACCCCCTTAAATCCGTGATGATAGTCTTGATGGGTAGTTTCCACGTCTGGATTGAATCCACTCCGAAGCTAGGTTGCCGACGGCTTCCTTGATGCTATGACGGAGGACTCATCGATCCAAGTTGGTGAGGAAAGCTTCCCAAAGCCACAAAGAACTCCTTTCAAGCCCTAGCCGCCTTGTCTATCGAAAGTGGCCGAAAAGATCCCTAAAAATTATCACAGTGCGGCTTTTATAATTTGAATTCGGGGCTTTACGCGGGCATCCACACGCCCGTGTGGAAATTCCACACGGGCGTGTGAAGACTGTTGCTACAAAACTACTACAGTAAACTGCTACAGTAATTTTGCTCCATTACTTCGCTACAGTAAATGCTACACTGATTCCCCCCGAAGTCTTCCTTGGAGTCCACACGGTCGGGCACACGCTCGTGTGGTTGGGTGTGTGGCTTTCTATGCTTTGAAATCCTCAAGAATCTTCTTCTGCTTTGTGCCGAAGCTGGGACATGGGCGTACTAATGCCTTTGTGCCCTTTCGGTTTGTGTAATGACTTGTACTCCTCCGAAAGTTGGCAACACCCCCATGCGTATGAACACTACTTCTGATTGTGGCCTTGAAACGTGTCATCACACCCTATCTTTGCTTCTTTCTGCACGTCATGTCTCCAAAGCCCTGTTTGCACAAAAGAACACAAAACACACCTTGTTAATGCGAAAACCTGATAAAAGTGATGCTCAATGCATGTAAACTGATATTATAATATATATATAATCAAGCACTTATCAGCGAGCACGTGGGGTGCGAGGGGATGATGGTCCAGCGGCTGTAGAAGGAGAATCAGGGGCTCTGGCAGCAAGAGGAGCCTGGTACTTAGGACCCTGGGAGGTGGATGTGGATCGAAGCATCCCCATCGCACGGAGCGTGTCCACGGAGACAGGATGCACGCCACCCACCATCCGCATCGCACAGGTGCCCGCTTGGAGTCCCATCCCTCGAATCAAGGGCATGATGTAAGACCCACAAAAGATCGCGCCGACTCGGGAGGCCTGCCCCTGATGCTGGATGCTGAAGGCCACCTCATAGCCGAGGTGCATCTGGAATCCGTCCAGCATGCTCAACAGAAAGTCGAAGTCGCGGCGACTAACGACTCTTGTGCTATCTCCCCGCCCTGTGATCGAATGACTAAGTATGAAATGAATGTACCTGAGGGCGGGGAGGCGAAGAGACGAGGCCTTGGACCGGCGAGGGTCGTATGCCCGGTCCGTGCTCTACCGCTGCCAACATGTCTCCTGGGACTCTCTGGGTGGTCGGGCGACGAGGAGGGCGTCGTACTATGGATTCCTGGTGAACTCCTCCGCGTACAAGCCCAGTCTAATGGAGAACTCCGTCAGACTCATTCGGTGGAGCTCGCCGAACGCCTGGAAATAGCTGATAGGCCCTCGGGGCATCTCGAAGGTCGTGAGGACCTCCAAAGATAGCTCCTGGTAAGCGGGGTCCGTGATGGCGAGTAGTCGCGTCCAGGCACCCTCGCCGAGGTATCGTCGCTTGTCCGCCCTGAGGCCTACCTCGCGGAGGACCTCCCAATCAATGACTCGCACCTCGCCAAACCGCTTCGTGCTCAAACGGTCGTGGCGCTCCTGGTGGATGGGGGCACCGAAAGCTGGCGCAGAGGGGGCAGCTAGAGCCAATGACTCCCCTCGAGCCCTCTTCGAAGAAGGGCCGGATGTGGTAGCTTTCCGCGGCATAATCTGAGAAATCCAAAATTTAACAATTACAAACAGCGAAGGCACGGGCATGCTGAAAGTTGGATGCCTGTGCTGAATTCAAAAGGGGTTTATACGGGACACGGGCGTGCTGAAAGTTGCACGCCCGTGCTGCCATACAATTTAGAGATCTGGGCAAGAGCATGGCCGTGCTTAAAGAAGCACGGCCGTGTTGACCAAGCTCTGCGTCGTCCCCGCTGACGCTGAGCTTGGAACTCGACGGTAAAATGGTGTTTAAAGTCTTTGAAATTCATCCTATATGCCTCTAAAAGCTAAATTCGACATTTAAACAACGATTCAATGCATGAAAATCATGATTTGAAAACGATTAAACGATTCGGGAGCGTCGACTTACCACAATGTCGGAGGAGGGAAATAAACGGTGAAACTCCAAGATCTCTAAAAAACCCGCAAATGAGTGCGAAACCGCAAGAAAATCGAGAGTGGGCAAGGAGGAACGCGCAGTGAGGGTGAAGAAGAAAGGCAAACTACCGGATTTTAAAGGAAAAACTGAAGGAATATGATCCGGCGCACCGAACACACCCTCAACACGGCCGTGTTGTGCCCGTGCTAAAAAGGTTAAACAGAAACGAAGAACGCGGCACGTCCGTGCCGCGTACACGGGCAGCGTGCTAGGGACTTCAGCACGGCCACAACACGCCGTGCTTCTCCCCGTGCTGTTTAGAAATGATAAAACCTTAAAAACCTGTGAATTGCACCCCCACCAGCACGGGAGTGTTTGGCCCGTGTTGGGCCTGGAACCTTCTCTCATAAAGAAAAACACGCCAGACTCGATTCAAAACACGACAAAAACACAAAACAAACAAAACAAACAACCGCAACAAAGAAATAACAAGGAAATGAAACCGATCGGGTTGCCTCCCGATAAGCGCTCTTTTAACGTCACTAGCTTGACGGGTCTAGTCTCATCTCAAGATGGCTCAAAAACATACCTTTCTTCTTGGTGCCAAGCGGACCAACATTCTATGAAAGGAGAAAAAGAATTAATCAAAAATGCCTCACCAATGCTAAGGTCATTAGCAGGACTACGTTTCGGGGTAGAGGCTTGTTGTTTCTTCTTTTCCTCTACCTTCTGCCACCATGTCTAGGCCTTTGATACCTTGCTTTTCCTTCTCTTGGCCTTCATTGCTGGTTGACCAATGCTCGATGGTGTAGCAGCGACGTCTTCCACCTGGACTGTGAGTTCTTCATCTGGAGGATCCGCCCCTAGCAAATCAGTAAGATGATCTTTTTGCCAAATTTCCTGCACACAATCACAAATAACATCCTCAGTAGCATCAAGAAAATAACAACAATCATCAAATGCCATGGGGTATCTCATAGCTTGCTTCAGCTTGAATATCACTTCCTCATCTCCCACTCTCAAAGTCAGTCCACCATCCTTTACATCAATGATTGCTTGCGAAGTGGCTAAGAATGGTCGTCCAAAAATCAGAGGAACCTCAGCTCGATCATCCAAATCCAGGACAACAAAATCTACTGGGAATATGAACTTATCTACCTTTACCAAAACGTCTTCTATAATTCCCAAAGTTTGGCGAGTGGAGCGATCAGCAAGCTGGGGCGTCATTTGAGTTGGCTTGAGTTCCCCCAACCCTAGCTTCTGAAAAATCTTCAATGGCATGAGATTGATACTTGCTCCTAAGTCAGCCAATTCTTTTTCATCCATCATTCCTCCAATTGTGCACGGAATGATGAAACCTCCCGGATCTTTTTCCTTTTTGGGAATTTTATTTAAGATGATGGCAGAACATTCTTCACTCAAAGTGACCATCGATACTGCTTCCAATTTCCTCTTATTGGTCAACAATTTCTTGAGGAACTTGGTATATTTCGGCATCTGGGATAGGGCTTCCACAAATGGAATATTTATGTGCAATGTCTTAAACATCTCGAGAAACTTCTTGAACTGTGCCTCTTGTTGGTCCTTCTTGAGTTTTGCTGGATAGGGTAAAGTGGGCTTGTATTCTGCCACCGGGTCTTTCTCCTTGCCTTTCGACTTTTCCCTAGTGCTCAAGCCTGATCCTAAATCTCTTTCCAGCACTTCCACCTCTGATTCTCATTGAGATTCTTTTTGTGCTTGTGGAGGTAGGGATTCAAGTTCCTTGCCACTTCTCAAAGTGACTGCCTTTAGGGACTCCCGAGGGTTAATTTCTGTGTTACTAGGTAGAGCACCCTGGGGTCGTTCAGCAAGCGTCTTGGCAATCTGAGCAACCTGACGCTCAAGGTTCTGTAAAGAGGCTTGTTGATTCCTCATCATCTCGTCATGCCTTGTAATTCGGGCATCATTGGCTTGAATGTATTGGACAAGGAGAGCTTCAATAGAAGATCCTTTCTGTTCTGATGGCGAAGACCTCGAAAATTGAGGTTGAGTCTGCTGCTGCTGCTGTTGCTGAGTGGGGGCGCTGCTGCCCCTGATTCTGGTCTTTCCAAGAAAAATTAGGGTGATTGATAAGTGTCTAAATACACCGTTTTATAACGGTGAACTACTTACACTTTCATGTATTAATTGAATAAAACAGGTGCCTTTGATGTGTTTTTCTTGTTTTTCTTACTTCAGGGCATCCACGGGCCATTTACTTTGAGAGGAACGTTTACAACGAGAAAATCAAGGCCGAGGAGCAAAAAAACAAGGGTTAAACGAGCTCCAAAGGGCACCCAAGCGTTCCTACACAACCAGGCCCATTTTTGGGCCTGTGTGCGGGCTGTACACAGCCCGCACACCCTTGGCAGAAGGTTGTGCGGCCTGGTGTGCGGCCGCACACAAGGCCGCACATCAGTGTGCGGCCACGTGTGTGGCCCGCACACAGGCCGCACACCGGTCGGGTATTTAAGCCCGGTTAGGGTTTTTTCTGAAGGAACTTTTGCCACCGACGCCTCCGAACACTGGTACGCCCCTTGCGTAACCGCAAGTGCACGGGTCGCACAAGTAGTAAAGTGTACCCTTTGGGTCGGGTAGTCGAATCCACAGGGACTGGTATAGCTTCTAATACTAACGTCCTACTTAATATCTGACCAAACAAAAGATGAAGGAATTGACTTTGGATTAACTTCGAGGAAGTTAAGGGAATAGGAAATTCACCAAGGGAAGATTTAGGTTTGACTCGATGGAGGAGATGGGGCCCCGGGGTTGGATTTCCGACGTTCACTAACTCGGTCTTTCTCAGTAATTATCAGAGATGTCTTCAGTTCTAAACCTAGTTATGCTATAAGCATGTGGTTTCTAGCGCTGCCGAGCCCTAAGTTGAACTCCCGCTGCTTGCAACAATCAATAATGATTCACAAACCTAGATAGGAGAACCTAACTACCAAGCATCAAGCACTAAACCACATACAAGAAAGCCAATAACCTTGATTTATTGAAAGGAACAAGACATTCATAAATACTGCAAGTAAAGAAAATAAGTTCAAGCTACAACGTCATAAAACCAACCCCGGGGCTCCCTTGGAGTTTAGCCCCTCATAATGACAACCAACAAACACAATGCCAAAGAAATTAAAAGACAAGGAATTGAAAACTCCCTAATTTCTTGCATCCTTGAGGTTGTCGAAGGATCTACAATGTCGTGTAAGCTCCTCCCGATCGGCCTACCATACGCTTGGTATTCCCTTGATGAAGTGGAAGCTGAACCCCCAAAGCTCTCCCTTTCTTTCTCCCAAAGTTCGCCCACCAAAAGTCCCTTTAGAAACTGAGTTTCTAGGGTTTTAAGGTCTTCTCGATGTGAGCACGGGCGTGCTGAAGCCGTGCTTCAAGCCGTGCAGATTACGGCCAAATAACTCTTCAAAAAACTCATAAACCTGTAATCTGCACGGGGAACAGCACAGGCGTGCTTAGACCGTGCTGAGGTTTTCACGACCGTGCTCAGCGAACTCTGGCTGTGCTGATCTATGACTGCATTCTCCTGTAATTTTCACGGGAAACAGCACGGGCGTGCTGCGACCGTGCTGAGGTTTTCACACCCGTGCTCAGCGGACTCAGGCTGTGCTGAATTGTGGTTGAATTCTTCTGCATTTTTCACGGGGAACAGCACGGGCGTGCTCAAGCCGTGCTGAGCTTGATGAGGTTTCTTCTAAGTCCTTTAGCTTCTAAAATTGTTCCAAAAACGCTTCTTCTTACTTCAGGACTTTGATATCTGCATGACAAACAACGAATATCTCAAATAGCACCGTACTTGGAGAATTACAGCCAAAATATTCAATAATGATGAGGGTAAAGCATGCACTACATATATATGAAATGCGCTCATCAAATACCCCCAAACTTGAATTATTGCTTGTCTCAAGCAACTTTATACCCCTAATAAAGTGATGAGTGCATGACCTCTGATCTCAACAAATTAAAAGAGTTACTGAAGCTTTAAGGAGTTTCTGAGAACTAGTGACTTAGTCAATTGAAGGCTTGTGAAAGATTTTACTCTTACTCCATACTACCGTGCGTGTGTGTCGCATCCTGGAGCATGTCAAAACTGTTCTTGAGGGGGCTAGTACAAGCTCTTTCTTCTCAATATTTTCACTATTGACTCCTAAATTGGGTAGTAGCTTCATACACCCTAGAGGCAGCCATTTCACTTGGTAGGTCATCAAAAATGACATTTGTGATGCCAAAAATCCGACTACTCGAGTGCGGCTTTCGCTTTTTCTAAAGTGATAGCTCTTTCTACCATCTTTCACACCAAAATTGACAGGGCATCCAAAATGGAATCCGACTTGTCACAAAATTCTAGCTTTTATTAATTTTGAGTTTGGGGTCAACTTCTAATTTTTCAGCCTTATAAACTAGCCCTTCCTCTAACAGAGTAACAACACAACAGAAGGCTAAGTGTTAGCATTTGGGTTTCCAAAGTAAGAGCAAAATAGAACTTTAAGTTCAACAAAAGTGCACTAGTATACCAAAAAACTCTTAGCTTAGCAATTCTCAACCAAAACAATTTTCATAGATCGTCCTAGGTCATGCACAACATCTAGGAGACAAATACACAACCCTCCCCCACGCTTGAATGAAACATTGTCCTCAATGTTTAAAGATTTAATCATGCAAAGCAAAGAAAAGAATTTCAAGTAAAA
This sequence comes from Dioscorea dumetorum, assembly GCA_902712375.1. Classification (NCBI taxonomy): domain Eukaryota; kingdom Viridiplantae; phylum Streptophyta; class Magnoliopsida; order Dioscoreales; family Dioscoreaceae; genus Dioscorea; species Dioscorea dumetorum. The sequence continues at coordinate 4,445,956 of CACTHL010000222.1, forward strand.
GTGAGGGTTGGGAATTTTCACCAAGTTAAAGGAGAGGTGCCGAAAAATTCGATGGCACACAAGGGCGGGTGTTGATCGCCGATTATTGATGAGTCGTTTGAGACAACCATCAAGAAAGACAGTCAATAAATCCTGAGATACACATGCAAGCATTAGAGACAGAAAATAAACAAAAAGACAAAGATCACACTAAAAAGAGATCAGTTTAGTAGGGGACTCCCCTTGCTAACTGACTCAAGAGAACAAAAGACAACAAAAGTAAAAAAAAAAACAGAGAACACAAAACAAAACAACAACAACAAAATAGAAAATCAAAACCCGGCGCTCTCATAATCGGAGTCAGATTCCGATGGCAGGTCGGTGGTGTCGACGCCGACACTCCGGGACGTAGAGGGTCCAGCGGCACGACGAGGAGGTGGAGACAGGGTGACGTCGAGGTGAGAGGCCAACCGCTGCATGCTCCGGATCATCCATCGCCGGAAAAAAGGAGAGCCCGCTGGAGGAGAGTCAAAAGTGTGGGTGGAAGCGCGAGTGCGTGGGGTGCGAGGAGACGATGGGCCGGCGGCGTCAGGAGGGGAATCAGGGACGCTGGCAGCAGGGGGGCCTGATGTCTGGTGCCCTGGGAGGTGGACGTGGATCGCAGCATCCCCATCGCCCGGAGCGTGTCCACGGAGACGGGAAGTACGCCACCTATCATCCGCATCGCACGTGTGCCCGCCTGGAATCCCATCCCCCAAATCAGCCGTGTGATGTAGGATCTGCAGGAGATGGCGCCGACTCGGGAGTCCTGTCCCTGGTGCTGGATGCTAAAGGCCACCTCGTAGCCGAGGTGCATTTGGAATCCATCCAGCATGCTTAGCAAAAAGTTGAAGTCGCGGCGACTAACGACTCCGGTGCTGTCTCCCCGCCCTGTGATGGTGTGACTGAGAATAAAGTGGATGTACCTGAGGGCTGGGAGACCAAGAGATGAGGCCTTGGACCGGCGGGGGTTGTATTCCCGGTCCGTGCTCAGTCGCTGCCAACAAGCCTCCTGGGACTCACCGGGTGGTCGGGCGACGAGGAGGGCGTCGTACTCCGGAGTCCTGGTGAACTCCTCATCGTACAAGCATAGTCTGACAGAAAACTCTGTCAGACTCATCCGATGTAGCTCGCCGAGCGCCTGAACTGTACTGTGCAGGTGCGGTGGTAGCTGATGGGGCCTCTAGACAGCTCAAAAGTCGCAAGGAGCTCCAGAGACAACTCCCGGTAAGCAGGGTCGGTGATGGAAAACAGCCTCGTCTAGGCGCCCCCGCCAAGGTAGCGGCGCACGTCTGCCTCCAAGCCCACCTCACGGAGGACCTCCCAATCTATGGCTCGCATCTCGCCAAACCGCTTCGCGCTCAAACGGTCGTGGCGCTCCTGGTGGATGGGAGTACCGAGGGTGAGCGCAGGGGGAGCGCCTGCGGTCGACGACTCCCCTCTAGCCCTCTTCGAAGAAGGGCAAGACGCAGTAGCCTTCCTCGGCATGATCTGTCGAGAGAAAAATAATAAACAGTTAAGATCAACAGTGAAACACGGGCGTGCTTCAAATCTGCACGCCATGTAATTTAAAATATAGGGTTTCCAACGAGCACGGGCGTGCTGAACAGGCACGCCCGTGCTTCCGTGTAATTCTAGATCTAAAACCCGAGCACGGGCGTGCTTGGCTGAAAACGGCCGTCCTACCAAAATCCATCTCCGGCCCCGACGGACTCTAACTCGAAAATCGATGGAACAAAATTGTTTAAACTCAATCAAAAGCACCCTAGATGTCTCTAACGATGAATTTAGATGCTTTCAATAAGAATCATAGCATAAAGGCAAAGATTTATAAAGAAAACACAAATCTAGGGCTCGTCGACTTACCAAAAGTGTTGAAGAAGGGGTAGAAGCGATGAAACTCCGTGAAACCACGACAACCACCGGAAAACTCGCGAAAAACGAAAGAAAATGAAAGCACAAAGGAAGAGAGTCGCCAGTAAGAAGAAAGAAAGGGTGAACGGCGCGTTTAGAAAGGAGAAAATCGCAGGAAGAGGGACCGCCGCGCTGAGCACGGCCTCTGCACGGCCGTGCTGTGCCCGTGCTTAAGTAGATTTAACGAAAAATGAAGAACACGGCACGTCCGTGACGCGTGCACGCGCAGCGTGCTCAGGGATTCAGCATGGCTACGGCACGGCCGTGCTTCTCCCCGTGCTGACTGGAAATGATCAAACCTGGAAAGCCTGTGAATTTCACCCCTATCAGCACGAGGGTGTTATGCCCGTGTTGGGCCTGGAACATTCCCTCATGAAGAAAAACACGCCGAATATGAAACAAAATGCAACAAAAACACAAAAACACACCAAACAACAACCACAACAAAGAAATAACAAAGAAATGAAACAAATCGGGTTGCCTCCCGATAAGCGCTCTTTTAACGTCACTAGCTTGACGGGCTTAGTCACATATTAAGATGGTTCAAAGACATACCTTTCCTCTTGGTGCCCTGCAGACCAACATTCAATGAAAGGACAAAAAGAATTTATCAGAAATGCCTCACCAAAGCTGAGGTCATTAGTGGTATTGCCTTTCGGGGCAGAGGCTTGTTGTTTCTTATTTTCCTCTACCTTTTTCCACCATGTTTGGGCCTTGGACCCCCTGCCTTTTCTTCTTTTGGTCTTCAATTCTGGTTGACCAATGCTCAAGGGTGCAACAGCGATGGTTTCCTCTTGGTCTATGAGCTCTTCATCTGGGGGTTCCTCACCTAGTAAATCAGTAAGATGATCCTTTCGCCAGATTTCCTGCACACAATCACAAATAATGTCATTAGTAGTGTCTAAGAAATAGCAAGGATCATCAAATGCCATGGGGTGTCTCATAGCCTCCTTCAGCTTGAAAACAACTTCTTCATCCCCCACTCTTAATGTTAGGCGACCATCCTTCACATCAATGATGGCTTGTGAAGTAGCGAGGAATGGACGCCCAAAAATTAAAGGTACCTCAGCCCGTTCGTCTAAATCCAGAACAACAAAGTCGACCGGGAATATGAATTTGTCGACTTTCACTAAAATGTCCTCAACAATTCCCAAGGGTTAGCGGGTGGAACTTTCAGCAAGTTGGAGCGTCATTTGAGTTGGCTTGAGTTCCCCCAACCACAGCTTCTGAAAAATCTTTAATGGCATGAGGTTGATACTTGCTCCTAGGTCAGCCAACGCCCTTTCATCCATCATCCCTCCAATTGTGCACGGAATGATGAAACTTCCCGGATCTTTTTCCTTCTTGGGAATTTTATTTGAGATGATGGCAGAACAATCCTCACTCAAGGTGACCGTCGAAACTGCTTCCAATTTCCTCTTATTAGTCAATAATTCCTTGAGGAACTTAGCATACTTCGGCATCTGGGAGAGAGCTTCCACGAATGGAACATTGATGTGTAATGTTTTAAACATCTCCAGAAACTTCTTGAACTGTGCCTCCTGTTGGTCCTTCTTGAGTTTTGCTAGATAAGGCAATGTAGGCTTATAATCTGCAACCAAATCTTTCCCCTTGCCCTTATCCTTTCTCCCCAAGCCTGCCCCTGAATCTTGATCCTGAACTTCCACCTCTAATTCTTGTGGGGATTCTTGCTGTGCTTGCGGAGTTGAGGGTTCCAGTTCCCTGCCACTTCTCAAAGTGACTGCCTTGAGGGACTCCCGGGGATTAATTTCTGTATTGCTAGGTAGTGCACCCGAGGGTCGTTCAGCAAGCGTCTTGGCGATCTGTGCAATCTGACGCTCAAGATTCTGTAAAGAGGCTTGCTGATTCCTCATCATCTCTTCATGCCCTGTGATTCGGGCATCATTAGCTTGAATATATTGAACGAGGAGAGCTTCAATAGAAGGTCCCTTTTGTTGTGGTGGTGGGGGCCTCGAAAATTGAGGCTGAGTCTGCTGCTGCTGCTGTTGCTGAGGGGGGCGCTGCTGCCCCTGATTCTGGTCTTTCCAAGAGAAATTAGGGTGATTCCTCCACCCTGGGTTGTAGGTGTTGCTGTAGGGGTTATTGGTATACCGCTGATTCTGACCAATGAAATCCACCTGTTCGGTGGCACTAACTCCCTCAGAAGAACAACTGGGCCCTACTTGGTTTGGCCAATTATCGGTATTCATATTCAGTGCTGGAGATTAGATTTGCATTGTGTCCAATCTTTTAGAGATGGCTTCCACTTGTGCTGCCAACGTAGTTAGCACATCAACCTCATAAAGTCCGGCAGTCTTCACCGGCTTATTTCTCTCAGAACTCCACTGGTAGCCATTGGAGGCCATGTTTTCAATCAAATTCTGTGCCTCATCGGGTCTTTTGCTACACAAGGAGCCTCCTGCTGCGGCATCCAACATTTGTTTAGTGGCCACATTCAATCCATTGTAGAATATCTGGATTTGCATCCATTCCACTATTCCATGCTGCGGGCACTTCCTCAACAATTCCTTATACCGCTCCCAGGTGTCATACAGTGCTTCAGATTCGGCTTGATGGAATGAAGAGATGTCACTTCTAAGTTTGGTGATCTTGGCCGGTGGAAAATATCTGGTCAGAAACTTTTCGGCCAACTGTTCCCAGCTTGTTATCGAACCCGCTGGCAAGGAACTTAGCCATTGCTTCGCCCTCCCTCGCACAGAGAATGGGAACAATCGAAGATGAACCGCATCCTCGGACACATTGTTCGCCTTGAAGGTATCACAGATTTCTACGAAAGTTGCAAGATGAGCATATGGGTCCTCATCTTGGAAGCCATCAAATTGGCACATCTGTTGCACCATTTGAATAAAATTTGGCTTCAGCTCGAAGTTATTGGCCGCAACTGGGGGCCGTACAATGCTAGACCCAGATCCTTCCGAATTAGGCCGGGCATAATCTGAAATGCTCCTCTGATTTCCTGCCATGTTTTCTTCTTGATCTACTTCGATGCTCACTTCCACTGACCTGGTGTCTCTTAAGTGAATCTGTCGCTGTCTCCGATGAAATGTCCGCTCAATATCTGGATCTGGAGACGCAAGATGGGAGGAATTCCCCCGGGTCATACACTGCACCTACACAAAAACCAAAAGAAACAGATGAGGTAAAAATTTTTAAGCTCAAAGCAAAAAGAGAAGAGAATAATAAACAGCTTAAGAACAAACAAGGAAAAACAAAAGAACAAAAACAAAGAAAACAAGAAAAATAAGAACACAAGAAATGGAATTAAAAGCAAAATAAACGGTTAGAGTATTAAGACTGTCCTTATTCTTAGAAATTGCCAGTCCCCGGCAACGGCGCCAAAAACTTGGTACGCCCCTTGCGTAACCGCAAGTGCACGTGTCGCACAAGTAGTAAAGTGCACCCTTTGGGTCGGGTAGTTGAATCCACAGGGACTGGTATAGCTTCTAATACTAACGTCCTACTTAATATCTGACCAAACAAAAGATGAAGGAATTGACTTTGGATTAACTTCGAGGAAGTTAAGGGAATAGGAAATTCACCAAGGGAAGATTTAGGTTTGACTCGATGGAGGAGATGGGGCCCCGGGGTTGGATTTCCGACGTTCACTAACTCGGTCTTTCTCAGTAATTATCGGAGATGTCTTCAGTTCTAAACCTAGTTATGCTATAAGCATGTGGTTTCTAGCGCTACCGAGCCCTAAGTTGAACTCCCGCTGCTTGCACCAATCAATAATGATTCACAAACCTAGATAGGAGAACCTAACTACCAAGCATCAAGCACTAAACCACATACAAGAAAGCCAATAACCTTGATTTATTGAAAGGAACAAGACATTCATAAATACTGCAAGTAAAGAAAATAAGTTCAAGCTACAACGTCATACAACCAACCCCGGGGCTCCCTTAAGAGTTTAGCCCCTCATAATGTCAACCAACAAACACAATGCCAAAGAAATTAAAAGACAAGGAATTGAAAACTCCCTAATTTCTTGCATCCTTGAGGTTGTCGAAGGATCTACAATGTCGTGTAATCTCCTCCCGATCGGCCTACCATACGCTTGGCATTACCTTGATGAAGTGGAAGCTGAACCCTCAAAGCTCTCCTTTTCTTTCTCCCAAAGTTCGCCCACCAAAAGTCCCTTTAGAAACTGAGTTTCTAAGGTTTTAAAGACTTCTCGATGTGAGCACGGGCGTGCTGAAGCCGTGCAGAATACGGCCAAATAACTCTTCAGAAAACTCACAAACCTGTAATCTGCACGGGGAACAGCATAGGAGTGCTTAGACCGTGCTGAGGTTTTCACGACCGTGCTCAGCGAACTCTGGCTGTGCTGATCTGCGGCTGCATTCTCCTGTAATTTTCACGGGAAACAGCACGGCCGTGCTGCGACCGTGCTAAGGTTTTCACACCCGTGCTCAGCGGACTCAGGCTGTGCTGAATTGTGGTTGAATTCTTCTGCATTTTTCACGGGGAACAGCGCGGGCGTGCTCAAGCCGTGCTGAGCTTGATGAGGTTTCTTCTAAGTCCTTTAGCTTCTAAAATTGTTCCAAAAACGTTTCTTCTTACTTCAGGACTTTGATATCTGCATATCAAACAACGAATACCTCAAATAGCACTGTACTTGGAGAATTACAGCCAAAATATTCAATAATGATGAGGGTAAAGCATGCACTACATATATATATGAAATGCGCTCATCAACCACCCCTACGCTCAAAGCTTCATCAAAGGAGGTCGTTTTGGAGTGAAATCAAGGGAGAGAAGACGGTGGGACTTGAGGATCATCATCCTAGAGCTTGCCGACGCGGATTCGGCAAGTGTCTTCATCAACTCTAGTCGACACGGTCAAGAGGGAGTTTTGAGTTTTCTTGTTGATGTATTCTTATTTGTGCAAACTTTCCTTTTATTCATGTTGAACTAAACCTCCCAAGGCCGCCGGGCAACCGGTGAACCTTGGGAGGAATACTTGTATTGGATGCTATGCTTTTAATTAAATGAATGGATGGTGTGGAATTTGGTTTCATACATTGTGTGCTTAATTGTAGTGATTTGCATGAGAACTCTGCATTTCATTTTATCGAATGTGCTTGGCTGTGCGAGGTGCGCCCTTGCATTAGATCCACATAGTATGAAGATGGACCCATTGTACCGGTACACCGGAGGTTCCGGGTGCCGGTAGCCTCCCGTAGATTATAGAGTTCATCTTAGCGAAATTGCTTTTAAATAACTCCAACCAAGGCTCCTTAGTCCCAATGACATCGTGTGAGTATCCTTTCGATAAAGGAACTTGTACTGGTGACACACCCTTGCGTGTGTACTCCGCAAGTGCATGGGTGTCGAAGTAATAAAGTACCCAAACGGGTGGGTAGTCGAATCCACAGGGAGTAGACGTAAGAACAATTACACTTTGTTAAGTAATCAAAGATAAACCAATTGTTGTTGAAAGAAAATAAAATCAGAATGTAGTAGAAACAAAGTGCAGAAAATGAAAGCTAGGTCGGAGAAATAGATCAATAAGAAGATGGGGTACTCGGACAATGCTCCCCCTAGAATCCTTGTTTCAAGTGCAAGACTTCAAGTACTCTTACGAGGTCAACCTTGACTAGTCCCCTACGAGGTTCCGGCGGAGAGAAGACTCTCGACACCTCACACCACGTATGACTGCGCTATGCTCTAGGGATTCCAAGTGGTAAACCCTATTCCCAACTATAGATCAATCCCTTTGATCCAGGCGAAAGATCCCTAATCACAAATAAGTCCCGGCGGAAAGGCCTCTCTCAACGCCTAACTCTCTTTGAGATCGAAGGTAAAACTTGGAATAAGAAGGTAGGGAAAACCACACCGGAGGGGAAAGGGGACGCGTCGCTACCTCTCAACTCACCCTCTCAACCCTCTTCAATCTTGGTAACCTAATCCTAATGGTGATGGTCACTCGTCAAAAGGATGATTGGATTAGCCCTCAACCCTAGTGTCACTCTAAGGGAGAAACCATTAAGCATACAAGAATGAAACTCAAATTTAAACTCAAATTGAATAAGAGCATTAAAGTCAATGAAACATAGGAAATCTAGGGTTTATAAGTCCAAGTACCCACTAGGGGTTTAGCTCTCCATGGAGCAATACAAGTTCATCAAAATAACTGAAGATAAGTGCAAGAAATCCATAAAGAAAACCCCTTAAGCTTCGTGTTGATAGACTATGGGAACTTCTCCTTCTTCTTCAAAGAATCCTTCCTCCAAGCCTAAGGCACACCTCGCCGAATCGAGTCGTCGAAGGCTCCCCCAATGGCTCTCCTTGGAAGGGAATGATGATGAAAACCGGTGAAGAAGCGCCCCCAAAGTGTAGCAAGAACCTCCTGAACCCTAGCCGTCACCTCCTCCCAAAGTTAGAAGATGATCCCCCAAATAACGCTTCAGAACGGCTTTATAATTGGCCATCTCGAGGATCCACACGGGCGTGTGGATAGTCCACACGGCCGTGTGGAAATTCCACACGGCCGTGTGGAAATTCCACACGCCCATGTGGATTTTCTGCCTTGTGAAATCTTCATACTAATCCTCGATTTCGCCCGTTTCTTCTCCTGAGGTCACATGGACGGACACACGCCCATGTGAAAGGTCAAGTGGCATTTTTTGATGATGGGAAACCTTGGAGAGCTTTTGAAATCTTTGAACCAATCGGAACGAGCGAGCATGACTGCCTTCGTGTCCTTCTACAAGAATTGTCTTGAAGCCTTTAGAAGTTGGCACATACCCCCTCGTTTGAACCCGATTTGTGTCTTGAACTTCGTATTTGCACAAAAGAGCTCCACATGGCACCATTATGACCTAATCTTGCTTTTCTTCGCATAAACCTTTTTCACAACCCTAATTGCACGAAAGAACACAGAAACACACGAAATGAGAAATATAACCTGAAAAATGTGATGCTCATGCAGGGAAAAACATCTCAAATTATATGTACATGCAAGCACTTATCAAACTCCCCCACACTTAAGCTTTTGCTTGTCCTCAAGCAAAATTTATACAATAAAATCGACAAGTAGAGTGATAGAAGTGCTTAGCCTTAAGTTCACCAAAAAGTATGTAAGGAGAGCATTCTTAAACAAAGGAACAATTTGCAACATAGAAAGATAAAAACCAATGCTCTAGCAAAAACACGAAGCACAAAGAAAATAGAATCTGACTGCGTGTGTGTGTGTATGCTTACTCATGCCAACCCTAAGTTTACTCTTAAAGGTTCTTATTAAAAAGGGCTTATTTAAGGACAAAAATAGGTAGTAGCTGCACACAACCTCGAAGGTAGCCATTTCCCAAGATATCTCCTGGGCGGCTTTCACGCTTTGAGGTGGTAGCTCTTTCCACCTGGGAGTGTTAGCTTTCACACAGCCTATTAGATAGCTCTTTGTCTCCTTAGGGCATAGCTAGTATCCGACTTATGAGAGTAGCTGCATACAACATAGGTGGTAGCTCTTTCCACTCCGAAAACAAGTAAACAAATAAGGCATTCTTCCTTTGTTTTCTTCTTTTTTTTTTTTTTTTTTTTTTTTTTTTTTTTAAATAAAGAAAACTAATGTCCTTTTGGCACTGAACTAGAGTTATCAGGGTTAACAGAGCAAGAAAGGTGTAAGTAATGCAATCAGACAAAACATTTCTAAGTTTTTCGAGTGAACTAGAGCATGAGTACAAACGATGTTTAAAATTCTCCTAAATTCAAGACTGCAATCCTTGTCTTTTAAGGTGAACTATCATTGGCTAGATAAGCATATGAGTGATGAGCATACATACATAGAGAACGTGTGCAACGTGAACTCCCCCCACACTTAAGATGTACAATGCCCTCATTGTACGCATGCAAGCATACAAAAACAGAATATAAATAAAACATGAGGGCGTGGGGATTAAAAACAACACTCCCCGATCTCCGAGTGTGGTAGTTGAATGGAGGTGTGAAGGTGGGAAGTGGAGTTGCGTAGGGTTGTGAAGCTCACACGGCCGTGTGGAAATTCCACACGGCCGTGCCTATGACCATTTCTCAAAACCAAGTTGACAAGTCTATCTCGCACATCACAAAAGGGGTTCGATGGATTTCAACAAAAGCTACGATTAAAAGAGTACAAAAATTAAACAAGCCAAACACAAACTCAACAAAGAACATGAAAAGAAAGCAAGTAAGATAACTCTCGGAAGGTGTAACCTTTCGAGTACACAAAGACTCAACACAAAGGAAAGTACAAGGGAATAAAAAGGAAGAATGAAAGACGCATCAAGCGTCGGCATCTCGCCGGTGCTTGCTTTGGGGATCTTTGGGGAGGCGTAGGGTGCTCGGGGTGTGGACGGCGGAGTGGAATCGCTACCTCTCGCCATCAACCGGGTGGAGTGAAGTGATGCGCGTCATCATCTCCGAGTGGTACTCGGCCATGCGAGCGAGAACCTCGGTGTGGTTCGCTGCTCGAGTCACTCGCATGGTGGCGAGATCGACTCGGAGAGTCCCCACAGCAGCCTCAAGTCCGCCTATGCGATCCTGTCTTGGAGGGGATACGGAGTGCCGATACCGGTGGCCCCTTCTCGTCCGCCGGGGTGTCCTCCGCCTCCATGGGTGCGAGGTTGTGATGATGGCCCCCGCCCGGGTCTCCTCCGAGTCTTCATCTTCGTCCTCGGACTCCTCGGACTCATCCGGAAATGGAACAGCAAGTACGTACTGCCGGGGGCGGCCCTCTTCACCATGCCTATCATACGCAAGGTATCGAGGCCAAGTGGGGAAGGAACAATAACCTTGTCGGCTCCCCGAACAAGCATCAATCGGTCCCATTCCTCGGATGAGTCGGGTGATGTAGGGACCGAGAGAAAAGAACTCCTATCCGCGCGTCGTCCCCGGTGCCTCGAAAATCAGCTACCACGTAACCCAGGTGCAGGGGCAGGCTCTGGACCATAGAATATAAATAGAGGAGGTCCAACCGCCCCAATACGCCGGTGCTGTCTCCCCGCCCAGTAATAGACCTGCTCAGGATGGCATGAAGGTACCTGTGAGCGGGGCGGAGGAGCAAAGACGCCTTGGTCAACCCGGGCTCGTACTGTATATCTCCACACAGCATCCGGCAAACCCGGCTTGGAGTGACGCGGAAAGGATAGTCGAATAGCAGCTGCGCGTACTCCTCCGTATGGATGAAGTCTCGATCGTATAGGCCGAGGGCGATAGCAAAATCTGTCAAGCTCATGCTATGGTACTGCCCAAAGATGCGGAATCGAACTGTGTCCGGTCGGTGGTAGTCGGTGTGGGAGCGATCAAACTCGAATGTCGCGAGGACTTCGAAAGTGAGATCGCAAGTGGCTGGGTCTTTGATGCACAATAGTCGCTCCCACCCGCCCACAGCAATAAGCTCACGGACCTCATCCGCCAACTCGGCTGCACGCGCATGTTCTATTGCCTCCAAAGCTTGCAAGTCGGGAATGCGTGTCTGGCCAAACTTTAACTTTGAAAGTCGATCAAACCGTGCTTGATGTTCGGGCACGGCGAACTCGAATGGTGCGGGCGAGAGATCACGGGACTCCCGGACCTCACGGGCCTCACGAGGGCGCTTATGAGCGAGTTTCTTCGTTCTTGGGGCCATTCCTGTGCATAAGAAAGGTAAGGAAGTTAATTCAGAGCTTAAAATAGGTTCCCAGGATTCCACATGGCCGTGTGGAATTTCCACGCGGCCGTGTGTCTCCTCTAGTTACCCAAAAACAAAGAAACAGCCAATACACACGGCCGTGTGGAATTTCCACACGGCCGTGTGTCTCCTCTGGAATTCAGAGGGGGCACCCCGATAATCCACACGGCCGTGGTGGAAATTCCACACGCCCATGTGGATTTTCTGCCTTGTGAAATCTTCATACTAATCCTCGATTTCGCCCGTTTCTTCTCCTGATCTCACATGGACGGACACACGCCCATGTGAAAGGTCAAGTGACATTTCTTGATGATGGGAAACCTTGGAGAGCTTTTGAAATCTTTGAACCAATCGGAACAAGCGAGCATGACTGCCTTCGTGTCCTTCTACAAGAATTGTCTTGAAGCCTTTAGAAGTTGGCACATACCCCCTCGTTTGAACCCGATTTGTGTCTTGAACTTCGTATTTGCACAAAAGAGCTCCACATGGCACCATTATGACCTAATCTTGCTTTTCTTCGCATAAACCTTTTTCACAACCCTAATTGCACGAAAGAACACAGAAACACACGAAATGAGAAATATAACCTGAAAAATGTGATGCTCATGCAGGGAAAAACATCTCAAATTATATGTACATGCAAGCACTTATCAACTGGATTAGGGCTACACTACGGAGGTTCTGGGGTAGTCGACTTCCGAGCCTAGACGGACCAAAACAATACTCCATGCATGCATTACCTGTTTTTATAGCATCCTTACTTGTATTTCTCCCGGGGGAATCCTCGCCCGGAGCCTTGTCTTCTCTATCTGATTTTTCGTCGTTGTGCGCAACTTGTCATTGATTAAAGTTTCTATCGTTAGTTTAAATTTCATTTCATTACAACAACGTCTGTTTTGATTCGGCTAAACAATTGTCGAAGAGGAAGTAATAGTGGATCTTGGGACCCCAGGGAATACGACCCTCTTGTGCCCTCACAAGAGATATTACTTGACGACCCGTGCACTTGCAGCCGGGGAGCCGTGTGTCCGCTTTTTAGCGACGCGTGCGGCGACTATCAAGTTTTTGGCGCCGTTGCCGGGGACTTCCGAGAACATTAGGAAAAGTCATAGACATTGGCTTAGCCAATTTCTTTTTCTTTTGCGCCTCTACTATTTTGTTTGCGTTTATTTTTAGCTTTTCTTCACTTTCTTGGTTTTTATTTGGTTTCTCAGTGGAATTTCGGCTTACATTAGAAATTTGTTTACTTAACTTCCCCACTCACTATTGTTATCTCTTTCCAGCTTTGGGGGATTTTATGACCAAAGGCAACCCAACCGATTATATCGAAGTTGACGAAGAGATCGAGAGAACTTTACGGGGAGGTTGAGGGAAGCATTGAGCTCCTCTAACCGCCCGTGGAAGCATCGGTTGATCCTCTCGCCTCCGAAGAAGGAACATCGAACAGTATGGCAGAACAGAGGAGGACACTTTCGGATTATGAGCGACCAAAATTTACGGGGGAGTGATAAGTGTCTAAATGTAGGTATTTATCGAAGTTGACCAAAATTTTGATGAGTTGATGCCCGTTTCACGTTTAAATTGGTTTTATTTGTGTTACATGCCTTGAAGAAGCCAAAATGAGCTCACGAACATATTTGGGAAGAAATACGTATCAAATACGACGTTTTCGAGCTTTCATCACTGTAGCAGTACTGTAGATGGATTAATGTAGTAAGATAACGGTAGCAGTACTGTAGCATGGCACTGTAGCACGAAACGGGGTTTTCCTTGGAAAAAGGCTGGGAGCCTTGCGGCCAAGCATACGCCCGCAAGGCTGCCCATATGGATGCCCGACAAAGGGTTTTAAAACCCAAAATTAGGGCATTTGAAGGGGAAACCTTCACATCTTCTTCTTCTTCTCCTCTTCTTGGGCCGCCGCCCCACCTTCGCCGGCGGCGTTTTCCGGCGATCCACCGCACCATTCTTCACCAAGAGGGAGGCAAACTTTGGAGGATGAAATAGGGGGAAGATCTAGAGCTTCAAAGCATCGTTTGAGAAGAAATCTCAACGACTGCGGCGATCTTCATCCATCCAAGGCGATCCAAAGCTTGAGGGAGTTTTTATTACTTCTATTTATGTTTATTTGTTCCTTGGAATTGTATGAGTGTTCCTCTTTCATGAGGAACTAACTTGTATGTGATTTGGGCATGATGAACCTTAGGGTAGGTTTGTTGTAATTAAGGTTGATAATCATTTGTGATTTAGTGTTGGATGTTGAATTTCTTGTATAAGAATTTCTATGGTTTGTGATTCTCTCTATGTGTGCTTTACTGTCTTAGACCGCATGAGAACTCTGTTGTTCAATTTCTAGGTTGTACTTGGAGCGTGACCATCGCCCTTGTACTAGACTCACATAGACGTAACGGGATTCATGTACCAATACGCCGAGGGATTCGGGTATTAGTTACCCCTCTGAATGTTAGGCTTAGATCCAGAAGAGTGTCTACTCCTGATAAGGGATTCCCTGAGTACATTGCAATCGTAGGAGGAATTGACCGGAAGGGATTCCGGTCAATACTTGTATGGGATTAGGGCTAATCACCGAGGGATTCGGGATTAGCTTAATTTAGGAATCTCTCAGTCCAAACCACCATCACAACACATCATCCTTAATTCGGGCCTTAATGACAACCCTAGGGGGATTCTCTGTCCAAATCACGCCTTCTCCTGTTCGTTCGTCCCTTGTATTCTTATTTGGCGTGTAGTGGTAGCCTTATCCTTTTATTTATAGATTTTAGTAGATGTACTATTCTCTCGTATTGTTAGGCAAGGAAATAGATGAAGGGGAAGTAATAGTAGCTCCTTGACCCCGTGGAATACGATCCCTGTGTCACACACAGGGTATTACTTGAAGTCCCCGTACACTTGCGGGACGCTCATCAAGTTTTTGGCGCCGTTGCCGGGGACACAAGGGATACTAGGAAAACCTGTAGTCTATTGCTCTAGCCATTTTTCTTATTTTTGTACATTCTACTTTATTTTCTTGTTTTCTTCTTATTTGTTTATTTGACTTTGTTATTTTGTTTTCCTTTTGTGCGAGGCATAATTTTCAAAGAAAATGCAAGGAGCTTGTAGTTCGCCCCCATCTCAACAGCCGTGGCACCAACGTCCTCCAAGTTCTCAGCCGCAACAGCAGCATTTTACTACAGAGGATGTATTGGCAAGATTCATGGTGCATACGGAAATACGATTTGAAGCCGTTTATGCTCAAATTGCAAGCCTTAATGCCACAGTTGTGAATATACAAGCATCTCTCCACAAGCTAGAGAACCAGGTTGAGGATCTTCTCAAGAATGCCAGTAATCATGAGCCAAGAAGAGAAGTCCATCTTGGAGATAATTGTGATAAGGGAGAGTGCAATGCTGGAAAAGAGATGGAATATGAGTGTGATGTATTGGATGACCAAAAGGTAGAAGAAGTAACACCAGCATCACCTGAGCGAGCCCTTTGCATAAAAAGTGTTCTTCATGCCGAGCACGGGCGGGAAGTCTCTAGGATCGCTGAAGATGTGGGTAAGGAATTAATGCCATCTAAAAACCCACCTGTATCCATCTTAGGTAATTCCCAGCCAAAAATGTTTCCCTGGAGGCCCAAATGACTTTGGTGGGCATTTCAAGAATTTCCTGTGGGGGTTGAGCGAGAATACGTGTGCAAAAAGTTAAAGCCATTTAATGATCCACACACGCCATGCTTGAACAGTTCTCAACCCAAGTTGTTTCCATGGAAGCCTAAATATTTTTCTGGGTCTCTTGTTAGGAAATTGGTCCGGGCTAACGAAGAAGAGGGGAGGAGACTGAAGCCATCTAAAAATCCTCCCAAGTTGAAATTGCATAATGCCCGACAAAAGCTTTTCCCGTGGAGGCCAAAAGGTACTTCGTGCATATCCTCCACATCGGCACCCTTCCGGCAGGTAATTTTCTTTTTCCTTGGAAGTAGTTATGCTACAGGTAGTCGGGAGGAACGCACCATTTTCACGCCTCCCTGAGGTAATAAAAAGGTTCGTTGAGCTAATGACGTTAAACAAGCGCTTCTTGGGAGGCAACCCAAGTTTTAAATTCTTCGTGTTTCAATTTTTTTTCGTGCTCGTGTTGTTTGTTGTGTTTGTGTTTTTTATTTTCGTATTTGTGTTGTTTATTTGAACCATGCTTGTCTTAAATTCTTAGTGTTCGTTCATTTATTCGGTGTAGTTCAAGTATGTTTAATTGTATATTTTGGCGAGTAGATGTTGTATATCCGTTTTTCTTGAAGTTGCAGGGGTAGACCATGCCGAAATTTTGAATTTTCAGGACCTTACGGGCGTCTAAACGCCCACAAAAAGCATGGTAAAATGTCTAGGGAGCCTCGTGGGCGCCTTCGCGCTCGCGAGGAAGGCTACGAGAGCCCCAGCCTCGCGGCTGGGAGCCTTGCGGGCACCCATGCGCCCGCAAGGCCGGACGCGAGGCTGCCAGCCTCGCGGGCCGCAAGGGGGCAGAACGCCTTGCGGGCAGCCTTGCGCCCGCAAGGCTGCCTGCCCTGAGGGCTGGGAGGCTTGCGGGCGCCCGCAAGCCTGGGCAACCACTTAAGTGGCTGCCCTCCCTTCTCTCCCCTCTTGTTTCCCTTCTTCTCCCCTTTCTCCCTCTCGATTTCTCCTCTTTTCTTCTTTGTTTTTTCACCGATTTTCTTCGTTTTTCATCCTCTAAACCCCTCTCCTACCTTTAGCAACTTCAATTTTGTAAATTTTTCAAACTTTCACCGTCTTTTTCGCCGAATTTCATGGACTTGGACTATGAAGCCCTAACTTAAGGTTTGCTCCAAACTTCATTTTTCTTCTTGATTCTTCATGCTTATGAGATGCAAACTTAATGGTTGAATGAATAGATGTGGATTTTGTGAATTTTATGAGCTTTGAGCTATGTTTGTAAAACTTCTAAAGCTCCATATACAAGGGAAACTCTTGCAAAATTTTTTTTTTTTGGGCATCTAATTTTCTTTGGTTTTATGACATAATGAGAGCCCCAAAGCCCTTGTTTTCATTTTGTTCGGATTAACCTTGTATTTTGTGTTTATAGACATGCCGAACAAGAGCCTTAGTGCCCACCGCATCCACGACACCGACAAGACTTACCGACGAATAGAGTCTTCATTGTCTCAAGACTTGCGTGGATTTTTCGTTTGTATTTTTGTTTCGTTTGTTTCTTTTAGTGAATTCTCCCTCTTTTATTTAATGTTTGTGATGTGATGAGCCCTATTATCCTTGCAGGGATTCTAGGGCATGATATGCACCCCCATCATCCTCCTCGAGGCCGGCTTCACCACATAGTACCGGCCACACCCCGAGTTCAAGTTATGAGCTAGGGAAGTTTCTTTATCCCTTCCCATGCATTTCTTGTTTATCTTTTCACCATGGGCTGCTGATTTATGTGCATTGAGGACAATGCACGACTTTAGGTGTGGGGATGGGGTATTTCATACATTTGCATGCAAAATTTACCTATGATAGCTATGATTATCTTGTTGAGTATCTCTTAGCATGAAAGGATGATAGATATGAGTTGTGAATTATTTATGCCCTTAATTGAAAGTCCTGTTTTATCTCTAGTGCAACCCACACACTTTGTCACTAGACTTCCTTCTCGCACACTCTGACCAACCCATCATGTTGATACCAGTCTTAGTTTGTTAAGGGCTACTTTCAATGGGCCTTTAAGAACTTTTGATTCTTATGACACTAGTCTTAGTAACATCTTGACATGTAGACTAGACCAGGAGACATGATATAGGCTGTAAATAGAAATAAGTCAAAAGACAGTATTCCGCTGCTCTCATTGGCTAAGTAGCTCAGGGTACAGGCTCCTAACCAGAGTGCACCTTAAGCCAACGGCTAATGAAGCATGAATACATTTATGTAGATATATAATAAATCGAGTAGATTGGTGTTCTTGTGCCTAAACAGCATGTGCACCCAGTCGAAAGATAATGTACAGTCTACGTTAGCCTAAAAAAAAAAAAAAAAAAAAAAATCCTGTTGATCTCCAGGATTGTCTACAACAATTAGAATAAGGCTAGAATTGAATATAGGAATCAAAAGGATCTTAGTTGACCATTGAGGGTGTTCATAGCAGTTCTAAGACCGGTAATCATTGTGTGTGGGGTGAATGGACACCTAGACTGATCTAGGGTAAAGAGGGCGAGATAGGAGGTTCACACACTCACGGGAACACTCTAGATAGAACAGGACTATCTTTATTTGGCTTCCTTTGATACAACTCATTGTCTTGAATTCTTTTCGCTCTATGCTTATGAGATTCTCCACACTCTGAGCTTGAGGTTTTACATTTAGCCACTTATCATCTTTCCCTTGTTCTTTGTGTTTTTGTTTGCTTGAGGACAAGCAAACGCTTAGGTGTGGGGATGTTTGATAAGTGTCTAAATGTAGCTATTTATACGTTTTATTCTTGCACCATTTTGCATGTATTTTGATGAGTTGATGCCCGTTTCGCGTTTAAATTGGTTTTATTTGTGTTACAGGCCTTGAAGAAGCCAAAACGAGCTCACGAACGTATTTGGGAAGAAATACGTATCAAATACGACGTTTTTGAGCTTTCATCACTGTAGCAGTATTGTAGATGGATTACTGTAGCAAGATTACTGCAGCAAGTTTACTGTAGCATGGCACTGTATCATGAAATGGGGTTTTCCTTGGAAAAAGGCTGGGAGCCTTGCGGGCAAGCATGCGCCCGCAAGGCCGCCCGTATGGATGCCCGACAAAGGGTTTTAAAACCCAAAATTAGGGCATTTGAAGGGGAAACCTTCACATCTTCTTCTTCTTCTCTTCTTGGGCCGCCGCCCCACCTTCGCCGCGCCATTCTTCACCAAGAGGGATGCAAACTTTTGAGGAGGAAATAGGGGGAAGATCTAGAGCTTCAAAGCATCGTTTGAGAAGAAATCTCGACGACTGCGGCGATCTTCATCCATCCAAGGCGATCCAAAGCTTGAGGGAGTTTTTATTACTTCTATTTATGTTTATTTGTTCCTTGGAATTGTATGAGTGTTCTTCTTTCATGAGGAACTAACTTGTATGTGATTTGGGCATGATGAACCGTAGGGTAGGTTTGTTGTAATTAAGGTTGATGATCATTTGTGATTTAGTGTTGGATGTTGAATTTCTTGTATAAGAATTTCTATGGTTTGTGATTCTGTCTATGTGTGCTTTACTGTCTTGGACCGCATGAGAACTCTGTTGTTCAACAGAACTATCAGCAACCATTCAGTCCTAAAAAGAAGAAAACGAAAGCCAAAGGGGACGGGAGCCGTGATGAGCCACCTTGGAAAAAAGCTTGGAAGAAAGTGACCAAATCGAGTTCGTCAACTGGAGAGAAAGACCCAAAACCCGCCTTCACTATTGACTTGGGAGCCCATAATGTGGAAAGTATGATCTCACTAAACCTCCCTCGCTCATCTCCCTCATTCTTCTTGAAGACAGGTATGAACCTCTCCTTTGAACCACCATAAAAATGTGAACATGAATGTCAGGCTCGTGACTCTAAACAAGCACTCTTGGGAGGCAACCCAAGTTTAACTTCCTCGTATTTTCGTTTGTTTTGCATTGTGTACTTTTTGGTGTGTTATTGGTTATGTTTTGTTTTTCTATGTATGTGCTTGTCTTATTTAATTTTTGTGATTAGATGACTTGAATCTCAATTTATTTAGTCGATATATTGTTGGTTCTTGTTGTGTGATTTTCACTTTTGTCGGCGAAGATTACGTGTTTTAAAAGTTACTCATCGATTGGTGTAATCATTTTTGGAGGAAAAACTAAGAAAAACATCTTACTTTGGCACTTCTGGAGGCTGTGCGGGGATGCTACAGCCCGCACATACCTACCAGAGGGATGTGCGGCCGCACAGCCCCGCACAGGTCTCTGGCAGCCCTGTGCGGCCTGGTGTGCGGCCGCACACCCGGCCGCACAACACGGCCAGAAGGTCGTGCGGCCTGGCGTGCGGCCCGCACGCTAGGCCGCACAGGGTTGTGCGCACGGATCCGGCCACTGCCCATTTCTCTATTGGGCAACCCATGCCCCTCCTCTTGGCTTCTTCGTTACCTTCTCTTTTTCTATTCCTCCCCCCCCCAATCTTCTTCTCTTTGTCGACTGCACAGCCACACACCTCAGCACCACTGACATAGACCGACTCCTGGGACCACTAGTTTTGAGTTTCTGGTTGTTTTTCCCAGTCTATTTTATTGTTTTCTCTGTAGTTGTGTTTGTAGTCTGTTGGAAAGTGCATAACTCTTCCAACCTCCTATCTTACTTTTGGTTATCCTTCTGTAGTTTTCTTGTGTGATGATAATGGATGCCTTGATCTAATGTCCTATTCTACTCCACAGGGGTAGACATGGACTTCATCTAATCGTCTCTCCATCATCATGGGAAGCACCGCGACCACTCCGCATACCTTGACACGCGATGCCTCTATGATTCAGGGAAGTTCTCCCCAACCACCTATCTATGCTTTATATGGTTTATCATACTCTTTGAGCTGCTGATTTTATACATTGGGGACAATGTATGACTTTAAGTGGGGGGTGGTAATGGCATGCATACACTTTTGGTCTTTAGAGTCTAAATTGTTTTTTATTTTTTATTTTTTGTGCATGCTTGTTTTAGGGTGAACTGTAATGGCATTGATGCATGATTGGAACCAATGAGGGCGATGAGACCTAAGTGGATATTAGGGTAGGATAATGATAGATGCTAAGCTTTGCACACAACCCTGCACTTAATGAATTTCGATCATTCACGGCATACCATCACATACCCTTTTAGCCTGGACCTTGAACACCTAGGTTGGGTTAAGTGATAACCTTCGTGACCCTCTTAGCAGCTAACCCAGTTTTAGCGGTACATACCTTGATGTGTTAGGCTTCTCTCTAATGAGTTGTTTCAGGGCTTCTGTTTCTCTTGAAAATTGGCAAAACAGAAAATATTTTGGAGTTTTAAAAGAGTTTTATATAGCAATAAGAATGACAATGTTCCTCTACTTGAATAGCAAACTAACTTAGATTTCGGGCTCCTAAAAAGAGTGTTTCCTAAGCCAAAAGCTAGCAAAGCACGAGCATGTTCATGTGCACTTGTAACCTTCTAAATAAGTCGGGTTTTTTGTGCCTGAGTTTCATAGTTACCTTTCCAAAACGAAGATTACAGTTCATGTTAGTCAAAAAAAAAAAAAAAAAAAAAAAAAAAAAAGGGGAAATAAGCCAATTTTGTTCAAAGGAGAGACAGAGGTGCCTTGTGAATTCATGAGGGGGTTCCCTAAAGTTTCAAGGCCTGTTATCGCTATAAGTGGTGTGATGTGCTTGAAGAAGTGGTCCTCGGGGTATCACTTTATCCTAACTAGGTTACAAGGATCCAGGTGACGAAGGTTGCACACACACAGCGTCATCTTGCCGAACGAATGGTTCGAAATTTTGTTATTGGTTGTAGCTTAGCATCTAGAGTTCTACATGTGCTGCTGTATGCTTACACTTGAGCCGGAGGTTGTGTATTTAGCCACTTATCAATTCCTCTTGTTCTCAATGTTTGTTTGCGTGGGGACAAGCAAACCCTTAAGGGGGGTGATTTGATAAGTGTCTAAATACAACGTTTTATAACGGTGAACTACTTACACTTTCATGCATTAATTGAATAAAACAGGTGCCTTTGATGTGTTTTTCTTGTTTTTCTTACTTCAGGGCATCCACTGGCTATTTACGTTAAGAGGAACGTTTACAACGAGAAAAGTAAAGGCCGAGGAGCGAAAAAACGAAGGTTAAACGAACTCCGAAGGGCACCCAAGCGTTCCTACACAACCGAGGCCCATTTTTGGGCCGTGTGTGGGGCTGCACACGCCCCGCACACCCTTGGCGAGAAGGTTGTGCGGCCTGGTCTGCGGCCACACACAAGGCCGCACATCAGTGTGCGGCCACGTGTGCGCACACAGGCCGCACACCGGTCGGGTATTTAAGCCCGGTTAGGGTTTTTTCTGAAGGAACTTTTGCCACCGACGCCTCCGAACACCCCTACGCTCAAAGCTTCATCAAAGGAGGTCGTTTTGGAGTGAAATCAAGGGAGAGAAGACAATGGGACTTGAGGATCATCATCCTAGAGCTTGCCGACGCGGATTCGGCAAGTGTCTTCATCAACTCTAGTCGACACGGTCAAGAGGGAGTTTTGAGTTTTCTTGTTGATGTATTCTTATTTGTGCAAACTTCCCTTGTTATTCATGTCGAACTAAACCTCCCAAGGCCGCCGGGCAACCGGTGAACTTTGGGAGGAATACTTGTATTGGATGCTATGCTTTTAATTCATTGAATGGATGGTGTGGAATTTGGTTTCATATATTGTGTGCTTAATTGTAGTGATTTGCATGAGAACTCTGCATTTCATTTTATCGAATGTGCTTGGTTGTGCGAGGTGCGCTCTTGCATTAGATCCACATAGTATGAAGAGGGACTCATTGTACCGGTACAGCGGAGGTTCCGGGTGCCGGTAGCCTCCCGTAGGTTGTAGAGTTCATCTTAGCGAAATTGCTTATAGATAACTCCAACCAAGGCTCCTTAGTCCCAATGACATCGTGTGAGTATCCTTTCGATAAAGGAACTTGTACTGGATTAGGGCTACACTACGGAGGTTCCGGAGTAGTCGACTTCCGAGCCTAGACGGACCAAAACAATACTCCATGCTTGCATTACCTGTTTTTATAGCATCCTTACTTGTATTTCTCCCGGGGGAATCCTCGCCGGGAGCCTTGTCTTCTCTATCTGATTTTTTGTCGTTGTGCGCAACTTGTCATTTATTAAAGTTTCTATCGTTAGTTTAAATTTCATTTCATTACGACAACCTCTGTTTTGATTCGGCTAAACAATTGTCGAAGAGGAAGTAATAGTGGATCTCGGGACCCCAGGGAATACGACCCTCTTGTGCCCGCACAAGAGATATTACTTGACGACCCGTGCACTTGCAGCCGGGGAGCCGTGTGCCCGCTTTTTAGCGACGCGCGCGGCGACCATCAGTGATTCCTCCACCCTGGGTTGTAGGTGCTGCTATAGGGTTGCTTGAATACCTTTGATTTTGACCGATGAAATCGACTTGTTCGGTCACCTAAACCCCTTCTGACGAGTAACTGGGCTCTGCTTGACCTGCCCAACTGTCCTGACTGCCACTTTGTGTCGAAGACTAAATCTGCATTGTGTCCAGTTTCTTAGAAATAGCTTCGACCTGTGCCGCTAAGGTGGTGAGAACATCAACCTCATAAAGCCCAGCTGTTTTTACGGGCTTGTTTCTTTCAGAGCTCCACTGATATCCATTGGAGTCCATGTTTTCAATCAGATTCTGTGCCTCATCAGGTCTCTTACTGCACAAGGAGCCTTCTGCTGCGGCGTCCAGCATCTGCTTGGTGGCCACATTCAACCCATTGTAGAATATTTGGATTTGCATCCATTCCACTATTCCATGCAGCGGGCACTTCGTCAACAATTCTTTGTATCGTTCCCAAGTATCATACAGGGTCTCAGATTCTGCTTGCCGGAATGAGGAGATATCACTTCTAAGCTTTGTGATCTTGGCTGGTGGAAAATATCTGGTCAGAAAATTTTAGGCCAACTGTTCCCAGCTTGTAATAGAGCCCGCTGGCAAGGAACTTAGCCATTGTTTGGCCCTCCCTCGCACAGAGAACGGGAACAACCTACGACGAATCGCATCCTCAGACACATTGTTTGCCTTAAAGGTGTCACAGATTTCCAGGAAAGTTGCCAGATGGGCATATGGGTCCTCATCTAGGAAGCCATCAAATTGGGACATCTGTTGCACCATTTGAATAAAATTGGGCATCAGCTCAAAGTTGTTGGCCGCAACTGGGGGTCGCACAATACTAGACCCATCTCCCTCTAGATTAGGCCGAGGATAATCAGATATACTTCTCTGATTTCCAGCCATATCTTCTTCTTGATTCACCTCTATGCTAACTTCTACTAACCCGGTTTCTCTTAAATGAATCTGTTGTTGTCTCCGTTGAAATGCCCGTTCAATGTCCGAATCTGGAGACGCTAGATGGGAGGAATTCCCCCAGGTCATACACTGCGCCTGCACAATAACCAAAAGAAAGAGATGAGATATGAACTTTCAGGCTTAATGCAAAAGAAAAAATAATAAACATCTTAAGTAATACAAAGAAAACAAAAGAACAAATAAAAGAATACAAGTAAAACAAGAACAAAAGAAATGAAACTAAAAGCAAAATAAGACGGTTAGAGTACTAAGACGGTCCGAATTCCTAGAAGTTGCCAGTCCCCGGCAACGGCGCCAAAAACTTGGTACGCCCCTTGCGTATCCGCAAGTGCACGGATCGTACAACTAGTAAAGTGTACCCGTATGGTCGGGTAGTCGAATCCACAGGGACTGCTATAGCTTCTAATACTAACGTCATGCTTAATATCTAACCAAATAGAAAATGATGGATTTGATTCTGGGTCGAATTCAAGGAGACTGAGGAAGGGACTAATGCACTAAGGGAAGCTTGAGAATTGACTCGATGGAGGAGATGGGGCCCTGGGGTTGGATTTCTGGCGTTCACTAACTCGGTCTTTCTCAGTATTTAACAGAGATGTCCTCAGTTCTAAACCTAGTTATGCTATAAGCATGCTGTTTCTAGCGCTGCCGAGCCCTAAGTCGAACTCTCACTGTTTCTAACGCTCAATAACGATTCACAAGCCTAGATAAGAGAACCTAACTACCAAGCAAACAAGCACTAAACAACACACAAGATAGCCAATAACTTTTATTTATTGAAAGGAACAAGACACTCATAAATACTGCAAGTAAAGATAATGAGTTCAAGTTACAACGTCATACAAACAACCCCGGGGCTACCTTAAGAGTTTAGCTCCTCATGACAACACACAACAAGTACAATGCCAAAGAACTTGAAAGACAAGAAGTTGAAGACTCCCTAATTTCTTGCATCCTTGTGGTTGTCGAAGGATCTACAATGCCGTGGAATCTCCTCCTAATCGGCCTACCATATGCATGACATTCCCTTGATGGAGAAGAGGACGAACCCCCAAATCTCTCTTCTTCCTTCTCCCCTTGTGCGCCCACCAAAAGTTCCCCAAAAACCTAAGTTTTTAGGGTTTTAATGTTTTCCCGATGTGAGCACGGGCGTGTTGAAGCCGTGCAGATTACGGCCAAATAAAACTCCAGAAAACTCACATTCCTGTAATCTGCACAGGGAGCAGCACGGGCGTGCTTAGGCTGTGCTGGGGTTTGCACAACCGTGCTCAACGAACTCAGACTGTGTTGACTTTGGCTGAATTCTCTTGCAATCAGCAGGGGGTACAGCACGGGTGTGCTCAAGCAGTGTTGAGCTTGATGAGATTTCTTCTAAGTCCGTTAGCTTCTAAAATTATTCCAAAACATCTCTTCTTGCTTCAGGACTTTGATATCTGCATGACAAACAAAGAATACCTCAAATAGCACCGTACTTGGAGAATTAAAGCCAAAATATTCAATAATGATGAGGGTAAAGCATGCAATATATATATATGAAATGCACTCATCAACCCCTTAGAGGTTTAGCTTTCTATGGAGCAATACAAATTCAAAGATAAAATCATATACAAGCTCAAACTCACCCGTGTTGTCTACTCTATGAAGTTCTTATTAATGAGGACTTATCTAAAGACAGAAAGAATAGGTAGTAGCTGTACACACCCTCTAAGGTAGTCCTCTCCCTAGATGCCTCCCTAGTGACTTTTACACTTTCAAGGTGGTAGCTCTTTCGACTGGAGGTAGTAGCTTTCACTTATTCATTAGATAGCTCTTTCTCTCATTAGGGCATAGCTAGTATCCGACTTATGAGAGTAGCTTTATACATAATAGGTGGTAGCTCTTTCCACCCCCTAAATACAAGAAAAACCACAACTTTTTATTTTCCCGAAAATACAAGAATGTTACTAAAGTACTATCTGCACTAATAGAGAGTTCTCACAGGTTTAATGAGTGAGTAGTGCATAGAATAGACAATTAGACAAAAAATTTCTAAGGATTTCAAGTAAACTAGAGCATGATGGCATTTAATGTTAAAAAATCTCCTAAACTTAAGAATATAATCCTTGTACATAAGGTGAACTATCATTGGATACATGAGCATGAGCATGGAAAGCATAGGTAGAAAGCATCTGTAATGTGAACTTCCGCCCACACTTGAGATGTACAATGCCCTCAATGTACGCATATATGCATAATAAGGATAATAACAAGAAAAACAAGCATGTGAAAGCAGGCAATTGAAACAATACACCCCTGAACTCCGAATGCAGAATCTGGTGGAGTTGTGGTACGCCGCTTGCGTAACCGCAAGTGCACGGGTCGCACAAGTAGTAAAGTGTACCCTTTAGGTCGGGTAGTTGAATCCACAGGGACTGGTATAGCTTCCAATACTAACGTCCTGCTCAATATCTAACCAGACAAAAGATGATGGAATTGACTTTTGATTAACTTCAAGGAGGTTAAGGGAAAGGGAAGTTCACCAAGGGAAGATTTGAGGTTTGACTCGATGGAGGAGATAGGGCCCCGGGGTTGGATTTCCGACGTTCACTAACTCGGTCTTTCTCAGTATTTATCAGAGATGTTTTCAGTTCTAAACCTAGTTATGCTATAAGCATGTGGTTTCTAGCGCCGCCGAGCCCAAAGTTGAACAACCACTGCTTGCAACAATCAATAACGATTCACAAGCCTAGATAAGAGAACCTAACTACCAAGCATCAAGCACTAAACAACATACAAGATAGCCAATAACCTTGATTTATTGAAAGGAACAAGACATTCATAACCTTGGAGAATTACAGCCAAAATATTCAATAATGATGAGGGTAAAGCATGCAATACATATATATGAAATGCGCTCATCAAGTTGAAATCACGGAAGGTTGAGTGTAGGCACTATTTACCTCCGGGGGTTAAGATATGGAAGAATTGCTCGCAGCCTTGGGACACCATCATTGTTCTTCTCCTTTTAACCATCATCTGAACTACCTCCAACCAGAGCCAAATTTGGTTGACATGTTATCTCTGTTTGCTCTTAATGATTACGGCAGTAGTGCTAAGGGTTTCCGTGGTGCTACTTGTCACGGCCTCAACCGATCACCTTCGGCCGTGCGGCACCTGACATGCACCATAGCGACAGGTCAGCCTTTCCTTGCAAGAACAGTTAGTGAATCCTGTTTGCATTACAAAGCACAGCGAAAATAAGAAGAAGCGAGCAAATCCGGAAAACCCCTCGGTACGAGAAACACGACACAATGAAACCCATTTTGAGAGAGAAAACATAAAACTCTCTTAGATTGAGCAATGTTTACAACCATGGCCAAAACCAACACCAAGTGGCCTTGTCTTCTCCCAAAGACACATTTGACCATAATACAAGAGCTACCCCAAATCCAAGGTTGATTGAGCCCCATGCCCAATACCGGCCTGGCGTGAATTCCCTGACTTCACTTAGCTTGCAGTGTCCTCTGATGCGTCTCCGCAACAACACAACAGGGTGATGTGTGTCAACCCCTTGCGTTACCGCAAGTGCACGGGTCGTCAAGTAATAAAAGTGGACCCAAAGGGTCGGGTTGTCGAACCACAGGGAACAGAAGTACTAGTAATAGCCCCTCTTTTGTTATCTAGCCTAATGAGTGTAGTATGTGATGATCTAATGGCCAACACTAAGAGTGTCACCACAAGTGCGCAGGAAATAAAAAGGAAAAGAGTTCTCAATCAATAAAAGTGAGGTATCCGGACAATGCTCCCCCTAGGATTCGGGTGTTGGATGTAGATTACAAGTGTTTCTAAACGAAGACAATGAGTCGTGGGTATCCAAAGGTATAACGGCCCCCGCCTCCAGGGTCACCGATAACTAGTCCCCTACGAGGTCCCGGCGGAGAATTCTCTCGACGCCTCACACCACATATGATCGCTTAAAACTCTAGGGATCCCAAAGATATGACCAATTCCTAAAAGTAGATCTAACCCCTGCCTCCAGGTGGAAGATCCCTAACCCCCTACGAGGTCCCGGCGGAGAATTCTCTCGACGCCTCACACCACATATGGTTGCTTGACACTTAGGGAATATGGAGATAGGAAATATCGTCGGAAGGGAAAGGGGACACTCCGCTATCTCACGGCTCACCCTCTCAACCCTCTTTACTCTTGGTAATTCTAAACCTAGCGGTGATCTCTCTCGTCACTAGATTGAATAAAACATGCAAGGCAATTAATAATGAAATCAAAAGCACAAACAAGCATTAAGAACTCAAGAGTAAAACTCAAATTGATAGATTCGAATAGAAACACAATGTAAATCTAATGAAAATAAGAATCCTAGGGTTTACATGTCCGAATACCCTCTAGGGGTTTAGCTCTCCATGGAGCGAGTCACAAAACAAATAATAAATTCAGAAATAAGTTCCAAAGACATAAAGAATAACCCCCTTAAATCCGTGATGATAGTCTTGATGGGTAGTTTCCACGTCCCGGATTGAATCCACTCCGAAGCTAGGTCGCCGATGGCTTCCTTGACTTTATGACGGAGGAGGAATCGATCCAAGTTGGTGAGGAAAGCTTCCCAAAGCCGCCAAGAACTCCTTCCAAGCCCTAGCCGCCTTGTCTCTCGAAAGTGGCCAAAAAGATCCCTAAAAATTATCACAAGACGGCTTTTATAATTTGAATTCGGGGCTTTACGCGGGCATCCACACGGCCATCCACACGCCCGTGTGGAAATTCCACACGGGCGTGTGAAGCACTCTGCTACGATGCTTGCTACGGTAAATTGCTACGAGTGCTTCGCTACGGTAGATGCTACGGTGACTTTTCCCCGAAGTCTTCCTTGGAGTCCACACGGTCGGGCACACGCTCGTGTGGTAGGGTGTGTGGCTTTCTATGCTTTGAAATCCTCAAGAACTTTCTTCGCTTTGTACGGAAAGCTGGGACATGGGCGTACTCATCGCCTTTGTGCCCTTTCGGTTTGTGTAATGACTTGTACTCCTCCGAAAGTTGGCAACACCCCCATGCATATGAACACAGCTTCTGATTGTGGTCTTGAAACGTGTCATCACACCCTATCTTTGCTTCTTCCTGTATGTCATGTCTCCAAAGCCCTGTTTGCACAAAAGAACACAAAACACACCTTGTTAATGCTAAAATCTGATAGAAGTGATGCTCAATGCATATAAACTGATATTATAAAATATATATAATCAAGCACTTATCATCCTCTGACTCGACTGTAGCTTTAACCAGCCACCCTTGGTCACAGCGCGCAGCAGTACCGGTCACGTGCGGTAATACCGCGTGCCATCCTCGCCCCTGGCTCGGCAACGCTCCCGGCCACGTGCCTACTTGCATACGCCTGTGTAATGCCTTGTCAGATCCAGAATCAGCTCTCGGTCAACCGGCCTGATCAAGTGTCCCGCCCCGCCTAGACTTGCTAGAGATCCAACACTCTACATGATGAAGTCCTGCGACACTTGGCTCTTGGTAAGGGGCGCGCCTGCCCCACGCGCTCATCGGCCACGCGCACGCCCACGGTCCAGGTGGCGCGCATGCCTCACGGTCTCATCCCATGATCATGCGGGGTATTTCACCCGCCCTTGGTCCCGACACAACACAAGCGCCGCGCCACCTGCGCGCGCTACCAAATCCACGCAGCTGTGCGCCCTCGTGGCTTGGTCTAAGTGATACTGTATGCCCACTGACCAAGTGTAAGGTCATCAACCCTTACAAACCACCCCCACTAGTTGAACCCGACGTCCCCGTCGGTCTCGAACTCAAGAAGTCTTCCACCAACTCCTCGAACTGCCAAAGAGTAGTATCGCGCTCCCAGCTTGCTTCATACATAGGCAAGTCCTTCCATTGGACAAGGAAGAACACCATGTGGTTCTTCTTGCTTCGGCCTTCTACTCTTCGGTCTAGGATCCGCTCAGCCACCCTGCTGAACTCCTTGCGAATAGTCGGTGGAGCCCGACTCTTCTTCGCCCTCGATGGATCCGTGGGGTTGTCCAGCCGCTGGACAATAACGAAAGGCCCATCATACCTCGCGATTAAGCCTTTGTGTACATCCTCCCGATGTAACTTCTTCCACACCTGTGGAGTGAGCTTCAACCAAACCTTGTCCCCTACTTGGAACTCCAAAGGACGTCTCCCTTGATCTGCATACTTCTTCATCCGGCGAGCCGCCTTGGCGAGGCTATCCAGAGCAACTCTCCATCATCTCTTGGCAGGACATTTCCCTCCTGTCCTCCTCTTCGCCACCTCTGAAGGAGTAATAGGTTGGTATCCGTATGCAAGCTCAAACGGACTCTTCTCCGTTGATGAAGACCGATGAAGATTGTAGCTAAACTGCGCCACATCAAGCAGACTTAGCCAATTCTTCTGTGAAGCTGAAACATAGTGCCGGAGATACACATCCAACACAGCATTGATCCTCTCCGTCTGTCCATCCGTCTGCGGATGATTCGCTGTTGAAAACTTCAACTTTGTGCCCAACAATCCGAACAACGCCGTCCAGAACCGCCCAGTAAAGCGAGCATCTCGATCGCTTATGATGTCTTCCGGTACCCCAAAGTGCTTCCCCACATGCTTCAGGAAACAGCTCAGCCACCTCTGCTGAACACACTACCAGTGCGGGTATGAATACCGCATACTTTGTGAATCGGTCCACGGCCACCATCACTCTCGACATCCACTCCACCTTAGGAAATCCGGAGGTAAAGTCCATGGAAATTGACGCCCATGGTCTTTCCGGAACACTCAACGGCCGGAGAAGACCGGCCTCCCGCCTTCTTTCCGACTTGTCTTGTTGGCACACGAAACACGTCTTCACATATGCTTCAATGTCTTCGCCCATTTCCGGCCAATAACAATGTCTTGTGAGCAAGGCCTTCATTCGCTCACTACTGGGATGTCCCGCCCATGGAACATCATGATGCTCTCTCAAGAGCTCCTGCCGAATCTTCCCTCCTTTCGGCACATAGAGTCTGTTGTCCCTCGGTCTAGCCCAAGGCTGGTCCTTCTTCAACAACTCGGTGAGCGGCACGACCTTCCTTGGACAGTGCAGGCCAGTCCAAAATCGCCGCCACCTTAGCCCGACCATACGGCCTTCACCCCGAGAGATGATATTTCTCCAACTTCACATACAGTTGTCTCTCCCTCCATCTTGATAATCCCTGCTTCAAGTGAACAATGTGATCCACCATAGGATTCATTCACTACAAACACCGTGTTTGGTTCAACGCTCGGTGGTCCGCGCACAATCAAAGAGAGCACTCCCGCTTCTTCTGGAACAACACCAGCGCACGCCATGTGGCTAAATGAAGCCATTATCAAGCTTTGTGAGTTATATCCTCAACTCTGTCAACTCCAAGTGTGACATAGGGAGCCCGGGAAGGGGGTTCACAGCCCGGCATCAACTCAATCTGGTGATCTACAGCACGCCGGAGTGGGAGTTCACGGGGTAGTTCCGGTGGCACCACGTCTTGAAATTCTGTCAAGACTTCAGCCACAACTGAAGGTAGATCACTCACCAGATCATCCTGCACTTCAATACAGCAGCAACATATGTGGGTTCTCCATGTTTGAGCCCTTGCACCACCTTGTGCGCAGAAAGTATCGGTTTCTTCCCATTCTTATCCTTTGCAGCCACTCCTGATGCGTCTCCGCAACAACACAACAGGGTGATGTGTATCAACCCCTTGCGTTACCGCAAGTGCACGGGTCGTCAAGTAATAAAAGTGGACCCAAAGGGTCGGGTTGTCGAACCACAGGGAACAGAAGTACTAGTAATAGCCCCTCTTTTGTTATCTAGCCTAATTTATGTAGTGTTTGATGATCTAAAGGCCAACACTAAGAGTGTCACCACAAGTGCGCAGGAAATAAAAGGAAAAGAGTTCTCAATCAATAAAAGTGAGGTATCCGGACAATGCTCCCCCTAGGATTCGGGTGTTGGATGTAGATTACAAGTGTCTGTAAACGAAAACAATGAGTCGTGGGTATCCAAAAGTATAACGGCCCCTGCCTCCAGGTCACCGATAACTAGTCCCCTACGAAGTCCCGGCGGAGAATTCTCTCGACGCCTCACACCACATATGACTGCTTAAAACTCTAGGGATCCCAAAGATATAACCAATTCCTAAAAGTAGATCTAACCCTGCCTCCAGGTGAAAGATCCCTAACCCCCTACGAGGTCCCGGTGGAGAATTCTCTCGACGCCTCACACCACATATGGTTGCTTGACACTTAGGGAATATGGAGATAGCAAATATCTATAGGAAGGGAAAGGGGACACTCCGCTATCTCACGGCTCACCCTCTCGACCCTCTTTCCTCTTGGTAATTCTAAACGTAGTGGTGATCAATCTCTTCACTAGATTAAATAAAACATGCAAGGCAATTAATAATGAAATCAAAAGCACAAACAAGCATTAAGAACTCAAGAGTAAAACTCAAACTGATAAATTCGAATAGAAACACAATGTAAATCTAATGAAAATAAGAATCTTAGGGTTTACATGTCCGAATACCCTCTAGGGGTTTAGCTCTCCATGGAGTGAGTCACAAAACAAATAATAAATTCAGAATAAAGTTGCAAAGACATAAAGAATAACCCCTTTAAATCCGTGATAATGGTCTTGATGGGTAGTTTCCACGTCTGGATTGAATCCACTCCGAAGCTAGGTCGCCGATGGCTTCCTTGATGCTATGACGGAGGAGGAATCGATCCAAGTTGGTGAGGAAAGCTTCCCAAAGCCGCAAAGAACTCCTTCCAAGCCCTAGCTGCCTTGTCTCTCGAAAGTGGCCGAAAAGATCCCTAAAAATTATCACAAGGCGGCTTTTATAATTTGAATTCGGGGCTTTACGCGGGCATCCACACGGGCATCCACACGCCCGTGTGGAAATTCCACACGGGCGTGTGAAGTACTCTGCTACAGTAAATGCTACAGTACTTTTGTGTGGAAATTCCACACGGGCGTGTGAAGTACTCTGCTACAGTAAATGCTACAGTATTTCCCCCCCCGAAGTCTTCCTTGGAGTCCACACGGTCGGGCACACGCTCGTGTGATAGGATGTGTGGCTTTCTATGCTTTGAAATCCTCAAAAACCTTCTTCTGCTTTGTACGGAAGCTGGGACATAGGCGTACTACTGCCTTTGTGCCCTTTCGGTTTGTGTAATGACTTGTACTCCTCCGAAAGTTGGCAACACCCCCATGCATATGAACACAGCTTCTGATTGTGGTCTTGAAACGTGTCATCACACCCTATCTTTGCTTCTTCCTGTACGTCATGTCTCCAAAGCCCTGTTTGCACAAAATAACACAAAACACACTTTGTTAATGCTAGAACCTGATAAAAGTGATGCTCAATGCATGTTAACTGATATTATAAATTATATATAATCAAGCACTTATCAATGGGCGTACTACTGCCTTTGTGCCCTTTCGGTTTGTGTAATGACTTGTACTCCTCCGAAAGTTGGCAACACCCCCATGTATATGAACTTCTGATTGTGGCCTTGAAACGTGTCATCACACCCTATCTTTGCTTCTTCCTGTACGTCATGTCTCCAAAGCCCTGTTTGCACAAAAGAACACAAAACACACCTTGTTAATGCTAAAACCTGATAAAAGTGATGCTCAATGTATATAAACTAATATTATAAAATATATATAGTCAAGCACTTATCAACTCCCGCTACAAAGCATGGGTTCTTCTCATCCATTATAAGAAGACCACCCAAATGTGGAACAACAGCGGCCTTCACAGACTTGAGGAACTCTATCCCCAGTAACAACTCGAAATCATCTAATGTGACCCCCAGCAGATCTTCCCAGTCACCGCCAGTGCCTGAGAGTTGACTGTTTTAACTCGGCTCGTGTGCGTCCCTACGCTCAGTCCCCACCGAGTCGCCACATCCTCCTTGATGAAGAGTGAGTTGCGCCTGTATCCACCATTCCTTGCATGGCCCTTCCATTCAAGGTCAGCTCCACATAGATCAGAGAATTCACCCCCCCGTCACCCTTGACAGTCTTCTAGGCACCCAACAGTTGTAAAGGACTCATCTTTGCCGGTTCCTCCGAATCGCTTTCTGACTCATTTCTAAACGCGACCAATTTCTCGCGCTTAGGGCAATCCTTTGCCATATATGGTCCTTTGCAGATGAAGCATCCACTCATCTTGTCGGAACCACTCGCTGCTCTTCCATCATCCCTGGGTCTGTTCCATCTGGCCTGACCGGTGGGCTTCCTCCTCTTTAACTGGCTTCTCTCAACTGGCTTCTTGTCTTTGGATTTGAACTTCTCCTTCTCACCCTCTCCACCGGGTAAGGTTTGCAAGTCCACCAGTGCTTCCACTGCAATGATTGCGGAGGTGAGGTCCTTCGCGCCCTATCTCCGTACCTCGATCTGGGCCCAACTCTGGAGTCCCGTAAGGAAGATAAACAACTTGTCCTCCTCGGACATGTCCATGATATCCAGCATCAAGGATGAAAACTCCTTCACGTAATCCCAGACAGTGCCTGTCTGCCGTAGCTTCTTCAGATTTGTGCGAGCTACCCAAGCAGTGTTGCCAGGCAAGAATTGCTCCCACAATTCCTTCTTCAACTCGACCCACGAGTTCGAACTTGTCCGACCCGCCTGAGCGTCTTCCTGCTGACGAGTTCGCCACAATCGCTTCGCATCGCCAGTAAGATACATCCCGATGAACGGGACTTGCTCATGGCCCGGTACCCTTGCAGCTTTAAAGTACTGATCCATGTCCCAAAGAAAGTTCTCCATCGTCTTGGCACTCCGTGCGCCATCAAATGGGGAAGGTTCGGGGACCTTCACTCTTGTGGGCGCCTCCCACGAGACCGGTGAAGCGCTAGCTTCCTTGAGTTGGCCGACCTCTGCCTCCAGAAACTGTATCTTCGTCTTCAGGACTCCACAGTCATCTTCAGAACTTCAACAGTCATCTGGCTCTCGCGATATCCAATCGCAAGGTCTTCTACCATCTTCGACAGGTTCACGAGCTGATCATCGACACTCCCGACGACGTTCTCCAAGCGCTATGTTGTCTCCTCACGGCGATCCAAACGATCCTTCTTGCTAGTCGCCATCTCAACCGTCCTCACCTGTGTGTCTTCCCGCGCTTCGCTTCAAGCTACAAACTAGTAGCTCTAATACCAGCTGTCATGGCTTCAACCGATCACCTTCGGCCATAAGGCACCTGACATGCACCATAGCGACAGGTCAGCCTTACCTTGTAAGAACAGTTAGTGAATCCTGTTTGCATTACAAAGCACAACAAAAATAAGAAGAATCCTGTTTGCATTACAAAACACGACACAATGAAACCCATTTTGAGAGAGAAAACCATAAAACTCTCTTAGATTGAGAAATGTTTACAACCATGGCCAAAACCAATACCAAGTGGCCTTGTCTTCTCCCAAAGACACATTTGACCCTAATACAAGAGCTACCCCAAATACAAGGTTGATTGAGCCCCATGCCCAATACCGGCCTGGCGTGAATTCCCTGACTTCACTTAGCTTGCAGTGTCCTCTGACTCGACTGTAGCTTTAACCAGCCACCCTTGGTCACAGCGTGCAGCAGTACCGGTCACGCGCGGTAATACCGCGTGCCATCCTCGCCCCTGGCTCGGCAACGCTCCCGGCCACGTGCCTACTTGCATACGCCTGTGTAATGCCTTGTCAGATCCGGAATCAGCTCTCGGTCAACCGGCCTGGTCATCGGCCACGCGCACGCCCACGGTCCAGGTGGCGCGCGCGCCTCACGGTCTCAGCCCATGATCATGCGGGGTATTTCACCCGCCCTTGGTCCCGACACAACACAAGCGCCGCGCCACCTGCGCGCGCTACCAAATCCATGATGCTGTGCGCCCTCGTGGCTTGGTCTAAGTGATACTGTATGCCCGCTGACCCAGTGTAAGGTCATCAACCCTTACACTACTAGCCTAGAAGAGGTATGGTACGCTCCTTGCGTAACCGCAACTGCACGTATCCTTAAGGTCGGGTAGTCGTATCCACTGGGACTGGTATAGCTTCTAATACTAAGGTTCTGCGTAATATCTAACCAAACAGAAAAGGATGGATTTGACTCTGGGTCGAATTCAAGGAGATTGTGGAAGGGAAATTGCACTAAGGGAACTTTGAGGATTGACTCGATGGAGGAAATGGGGCCCCGGGGTTGGATTTCTGACGTTCACTAACTCGGTCTTTCTCAGTATTTATCAGAGATGTCTTCAGTTCTAAACATAGTTATGCTATAAGAATGTTGCTTCCAGCTCTACCGAGCGCTAAGTTGAACTCTCACTGCTTGCAACGACAAATAACGATTCACAAGCCTAGAAAAGAGAACCTAACTTCCAAGCAATCAAGTACTAAACAACATACAAGATAGCCAATAACTCTGATTTATTGTAAGGAACAAGCCACTCATAAATGCTACAAGTAAAGATAATGAGTTCAAGCTACAACGTCATACAGACAACCCCGGGGCTCTCTTAAGAGTTTAGCCCCTCATGACAACATAGAGCAAGTACAATGCCAAAGAAATTGAAATACAAGAAGTTGAAAACTCCCTAATTTCTTACATCCTTGTGGTTGTCAGAAGATCTACAATGCCGTGAAATCTCCTCCCGATCGGCCTACCATAGGCGTGACATTCCCTTGATGAAGAGGAGGACGAAACCCCAAAGCTCTCTCCTTCTTTTCCATTTGTTCGCCCACCAAAAATTCCCCATGAACTAAGTTTCTATGGTTTTAATGTTTTCCCGATGTGAGCACGGGCGTGTTGAAGCTGTGCTTCAAGCCGTGCAGATTACGGCCAAATAAAACTTCAGAAACTCGCATTCCTGTAATCTGCATGGGGTACAACACGGGCGTGCTTAGGCCGTGCTGAGGGTTTGCACGACCGTGCTCAGCGAACTCAGACTGTGCCGACTTTGGCTGAATTCTCCTGCAATCTGCACGGGGTATAGCACGGGCGTGCTCCAGCCGTGTTGAGCTTGATGAGATTTCTTCTAAGTCCTTTAGCTTCTAAAATCATTCTAAAACACTTCTTCTTGTTTCAGGACTTTGATATCTGCATGAAAGACTAAGAATACCTCAAATAGCACCGCACTTGGAGAATTAAAGCCAAAAGACTCAATAATGATGGGGGTAAAGTATAAAATATATATATATGAAATGCACTCATGATAAGTGCTTGATTATATATATTTTATAATATCAGTTTACATGCATTGAGCATCACTTTTATCAGGTTCTAGCATTAACAAAGTGTGTTTTGTGTTATTTTGTGCAAACAGGGCTTTGGAGACATGACGTACAGGAAGAAGCAAAGATAGGGTGTGATGACACGTTTCAAGACCACAATCAGAAGCTGTGTTCATATGCATGGGGGTGTTGCCAACTTTCGGAGGAGTACAAGTCATTACACAAACCGAAAGGGCACAAAGGCAGTAGTACGCCCATGTCCCAGCTTCCGTACAAAGCAGAAGAAAGTTCTTGAGGATTTCAAAGCATAGAAAGCCACACATCCTATCACACGAGCGTGTGCCCGACCGTGTGGACTCCAAGGAAGACTTCGGGGAAAACCACTGTAGCAAAAGTACTGTAGCAGTACTGTAGCAGAGTACTTCACACGCCCGTGTGGAATTTCCACACGGGGGTGTGGATGCCCGTGTGGATGCCCGCTGATGGGCGTCCCGCAAGTGCACGGGGTCGTCAAGTAATACCCTGTGTGTGACACAGGGGTCGTATTCCACGGGCCCAAGGAGCTACTATTACTTCCCTTTCGTCTATTTCCTAGCCTAACAATACGAGGGAATAGTACATCTACTAAAATCTATAAATAAAATAATACAGCTACCACTACACGCTTAATGAGCATTCAAGCGACGGACAATCAGGAGAGGTCGTGATTTGGGCAGAGAATCCCCCTAGGGTTGTCATTAAGGCCCGGATTAAGGGGATGTGTTGTGATGGTGGTTTGGACCGAGAGATTCCTAAATTAAGTTAATCCCGAATCACTGGGTGATTAGCCCTAATCCCATACGAGTATTGACCGGAATCCCTTCCGGTCAATTCCTCCTACGATTGCAATGCACTCAGGGAATCTCTTATCAGGAGTAGACATTCTTCTGGGTCTAAACCTAACGTTCGGAGGGGTACCAAATACCCGAATCCCTCGGCGTATTGGGACATGAATCCCTTTCAGTCTATGTGAGTCTAGTACAAGGGCGATGGTCACGCTCCAAGTACAACCTAGAAATTGAACAGCAGAGTTCTCATGCGGTCCAAGACAGTAAAGCACACATAGAAAGAATCACAAACCATAGAAATTCTTATAAAAGAAATTCAACATACAACACTAAATCACAAAGGATTATCACCCATAATTACAACAAACCTACCCTAGGGTTCATTATGCCCAAATCACATACAAGTTAGTTCCTCACTAAAGAGGAACACTCATACAACTCCAATGAACAAACAAGCATCAAGAAAAGCAAAGAACACTCCCTCTAGCTTTGGATTGCTTTGGATGGAAGAAGATCGTCGATGTCGCCAAGATCACGCCTCAAACGACGCCTTGAAGCCTTGGATCTTCCCCCTATTTCCTCCTCCGAAGTTTGCCTCCGTCTTGGTGAAGAATGGCGCGGTGGATCGCCGGAAAACGCCGCCGACGAAGGTGGGGCGGCGGCCCAAGAAGAGGAGAAGAAGATGTGAAGAATCCCCTTGAAAATGCCCTAATTTTGGGTTTTAAAACCATTTGTCGGGCATCCATACGGGCGGCCTTGCGGGCGCATGCTTGCCCGCAAGGCTCCCAGCCTTTTCCAGAAAAAACCCGTTTCGTGCTACAGAGCCAATCTACAGTAGATATGCTACAGTAATCCTTCTACAGTAGTGCTACAGTGATAGAAGCTCGAAAACGTCGTATTTGATACGTATTTCTTCCCAAATACGTTCTTGAGCTTATTTTGGCTTCTTCAAGGCCTGTAACACAAATAAAACCAATTTAAACGCGAAACGGGCATCAACTCATCAAAATACATGCAAAATAGTGCAAGAATAAAACGTATAAATACCGACATTTAGACACTTATCACCCGCGTAAAGCCCCGAATTCAAATTATAAAAGCCGCCTTGTGATAATTTTTAGGGATATTTTCGGCCACTTTCGTGAGACAAGGCGGCTAGGGCTTGGAAGGAGTTCTTTGCGGCTTTGGGAAGCTTTCCTCACCAACTTGGATCGATTCCTCCTCCGTCATAGCATCAAGGAAGCCATCGGCGACCTAGCTTCGGAGTGGATTCAATCCAGACGTGGAAACTACCCATCAAGACTATCTTCACGGATTTAAGGGGGTTATTCTTTATGTCTTTGGAACTTATTTCTGAATTTATTATTTGTTTTGTGACTCGCTCCATGGAGAGCTAAACCCCTAGAGGATATTTGGACATGTAAACCCTAGGATTCTTATTTTCATTAGATTTACATTGTGTTTCTATTCGAATTTATCAGATTGAGTTTTACTCTTGAGTTCTTAATGCTTGTTTGTGCTTTTGATTTCATTATTAATTGCCTTGCATGTTTTATTCAATCTAGTGAAGAGAGAGATCACCGCTAGGTTTAGAATTACCAAGAGTAAAGAGGGTTGAGAGGGTGAGCCGTGAGATAGCGGAGTGTCCCCTTTCCCTTCCGACAGATATTTCCTATCTCCATATTCCCTAAGTGTCAAGCAACCATATGTGGTGTGAGGCGTCGAGAGAATTCTCCGTCGGGAGCTCGTAGGGGGTTTGGGATCTTCCACCTGGAGGCAGGGTTAGATCTACTTTTAGGAATTGGTCATATCTTTGGGATCCCTAGAGTTTTAAGCAGTCATATGTGGTGTGAGGCGTCGAGAGAATTCTCCGCCGGGACCTCGTAGGGGACTAGTTATCAGTGACCTGGAGGCAGGGGCCGTTATACCTGGATACCCACGACTCATTGTCTTCATTTAGAAACACTTGTAATCTACATCCAACACCCGAATCCTAGGGGGAGCATTGTCCGGATACCTCACTTTTATTGATTGAGAACTCTTTTCCTTTTATTTCCTGCGCACTTGTGGTGACACTCTTAGTGTTGGCCATTAGATCATCACATACTACACTCATTAGGCTAGATAACAAGAGAGGGGCTATTACTAGTACTTCTGTTCCCTGTGGTTCGACAACCCGACCCTTTGGGTCCACTTTTATTACTTGACGACCCGTGCACTTGCGGTAACGCAAGGGGTTGACACACATCACCCTGTTGTGTTGTTGCGGAGACGCATCAAGTTTTTGGCGCCGTTGCCGGGGAACAGGATATTAGGAACGCGAGTATTTTGTTACTTTAGCCATTCATTTATCTTTGACTGCTTTTCTATTTAATTTTTCTTACTTTCGCCGTTCTCACTTATCTTTGTATATATCTTTTGTACAAGGACCATGAAAGATTGTTGATCCAATTATAACTTTGTCCATGCAAATTGAAGCTTGCAATGCAAGGATTGATGAACTTTTAGGTGCAAGACAACAAAGCTCTCTCTACTATAACACATATCGTCCAAGTCATAGGAGCCACCCCAATATCTCATGGA
The DNA here is from genome assembly GCA_902712375.1 of Dioscorea dumetorum. Taxonomy (NCBI): domain Eukaryota; kingdom Viridiplantae; phylum Streptophyta; class Magnoliopsida; order Dioscoreales; family Dioscoreaceae; genus Dioscorea; species Dioscorea dumetorum. The sequence goes on from CACTHL010000222.1 coordinate 4,486,274, forward strand.
ATGTGTTTGGACCACAATGGCCAAACCCACAATCTGGATTTGAAGAGTACATTCCACCACAAAAACATGAGCCGAGCCTAGAAAATCTATTGGCAAGATTTGTTGGGAGATCTGAGGCTATCTCATCGGAACAATCTCAAGAGGAGAATTTGAATTTGGAGAATGTTTTGGCTAAATTTATCAAGAATACTGAAGCCAGCATCAAAACTTCTGAGATTTCACAACAATATCAATAAGACTCCATTCATGACTTGGGGAACCAAACTGGGAGACTTATTGAGGAAGTTTCTTTTGAAAATGGCAAAGAAGAGTGCAAGAATTATGAGCAAATAGGGGAGAAAGAACAAGATGTTGCACATAATCAAATAGAGAGAGAAGAGCCCCCATTTGAGAGTGTTGAATTTCTTAATGGACAACATGCACATGAGGAGGAAGCTGTACAAAAGGGTTTGCTGAAGTCATATCTCTTTCAAGTTGATAAGGTAAAAGAAGCAAACCCCAAGCTAATGGAACAAGTACCTCCCCTTGAAATTGATCAACCAATAAAATGCAAGAAAGAGGTCATGGGAATTGAAGAAGATGTGGGTAGGAGGCTCAAACCATCCAAGGACCCACCAAAGGTGAACTTGAACAATTCTCGGCCAAAATTGTTTCCATGGAGACCTAAAGTAAAATTGCTCAAGCCTCCAATAAAAGTGCATCTCCGACGAGACAAAATTGTGTTAATGGGAAGTAGCTACGCAAGATATAGTCGAGAGGAGCACACCCTTTTCAAGCCTCCATAAAATAAGAAAGATCAGGTACGTCAAGCTAGTGACGTAAAACAAGCACTTCTTGGGAGGTAACCCAAGTCATTTTATTGCTTTCATAGTTAGTTTTTCAATTCTGCAGTAATAATTGGCTTGAGTAGGCGACTTTGCGTTAATTCTGTCGTTGCTGTATTTTTATTGTTTATTCTTGGTGTTTCATGATAATTATACATGTGTGGCTTGATCTAGAATGATTTAGAGATTTAAAGTTAAGGAATTGGCCTTGTACTTAACTGTTTCATGTTAGGCTGAAAATCCACAAGGGCAGGCACAAGGGGTGTGAGTGCCCCTGTGCCTTGCTGGAAAATTGAAAAAACATGAAACAGAAGGGCACAAGGGCACCCACACGGGCGTGTGGGTGCCCCTGTGGCCCTCCTGAGGAGCCACACGCCCATGTGGCTCATCCACATGGGCGTGTGAGACCTGGAAATTTAATTTTCAGGTCTCCAGAGAGGCACAAGGGCAGCCACACGCCCGTGTGGCTGCCCCTGTGGATTTTCCAGGTCCACAAGGGCACTCACACGCCCGTGTGAGTGCCCCTGTGGCCTTCTGTCTCGAGTTTTTAATCCACACCGGCCCTTGTGGCGTTCTGGCGTCGAATTTTGGAGGCACAAGGGCGTGTGGCTCATCCACACGCCCATGTGGCCATCCACAAGGGCGTGTGAGACTCTCACACGCCCATGTGGCTTATAAAGGAGATGAGAAGGCCTTGAACTTTCATTCAAACCTTCGCGCCTTTTCTCCTTCCGACGCCTCCACGCGAAGAGACGCACCTCTTGGGTTCCTAACGCCTCTCCTTAGCTTATTTAAGGATTCTTGGGTGTTTTTCCGGCGATTTCCATCTCTTTCTTCATCAAAAAGCTCCGGTAAGCTCCAAGTTTTCCTAGTTCTTGCCATGAATTTTGAATTTCAGATCTGGTGATTTGTTGATGTTTTATGCATGAATTCTTCATGGAAACTATCATAGTGTGCATGCTTGTCGATTTAGGGTTATTTTAAGGTGTGGAAACCACCCAACCATGGCCTTTTGTCCATGGTCGGGCATCCACACGGGCGTGTGGCCCATCCACACGCCCGTGTGGATGAGGAGGATGATCCACAAGGGCGTGTGGACCATCCACACGCCCATGTGGATTTCTACATAGTGAAATTTTGTACTAACTTGCCCTGATTTTCACAGATATGGCCCCTAGGACCAAGAAGGTCGCCCACAAGCGCTCTCGAGCCGCTCGGGAGCCTTCTCCTCCCGAGGAACTGGAGTTCGCCGTCCCTGAACATCAGCAGCGATATGCGCGCTTACAGCGTCTCAAATTCGGACAGGCGCGCATGATCGATTGGAAGGCACTCTAGCAGATTGACTTGGTCGATGAGGTGCGCGAGCTTACCGCTGTGGGAGGCTGGGACCAGCTCCTCACTATTCGTGACCCCACTTATCGTGAGCTCACACTGGAGGTCTTGTCCTCATTCGATTTTGACCGTGCTCGCCATGATTTTGAGAGGGAGGACACGATCCGCTTCAGGCTATTCGGTCAATACCACTCCATGAGCCTCACACAGTTCTCTGTTTTTCTCTGTTTATATGACAGAGACTATGTTCACACGGGGGAGTACGAGCAACTCATCATCGATTACCCTATTGGACTCACCCCGAGTCGTGCGTACGGGACCATATGCGGAGGCTTCCAGTACGAATTCAAATTATAAAAGCCGCCTTGTGATAATTTTTAGGGATCTTTTCGGCCACTTTCGAGAGACAAGGCGGCTAGGGCTTGGAAGGAGTTCTTTGCGGCTTTGGGAAGCTTTCCTCACCAACTTGGATCGATTCCTCCTCCGTCATAGCATTAAGGAAGCCATCGGCGACCTAGCTTCGGAGTGGATTCAATCCAGACGTGGAAACCACCCATCAAGACTATCTTCACGGATTTAAGGGGGTTATTCTTTATGTCTTTGGGACTTATTTATGAATTTATTATTTGTTTTGTGACTCGCTCCATGGAGAGCTAAACCCCTAGAGGGTATTCGGACATGTAAACCCTAGGATTCTTATTTTCATTATATTTACATTGTGTTTCTATTCGAATTTATCAGATTGAGTTTTACTCTTGAGTTCTTAATGCTTGTTTGTGCTTTTGATTTCATTATTAATTGCCTTGCATGTTTTATTCAATCTAGTGAAGAGAGAGATCACCGCTAGGTTTAGAATTACCAAGAGTAAAGAGGGTTGAGAGGGTGAGCCGTGAGATAGCGGAGTGTCCCCTTTCCCTTCCGACAGATATTTCCTATCTCCATATTCCCTAAGTGTCAAGCAACCATATCTGGTGTGAGGCGTCGAGAGAATTCTCCGCCGAGACCTCATAGGGGGTTAGGGATCTTCCACCTGGAGGCAGGGTTAGATCTACTTTTAGGAATTGGTTATATCTTTGGGATCCCTAGAGTTTTAAGCAGTCATATGTGGTGTGAGGCGTCAAGAGAATTCTCCGCTGGGACCTCGTAGGGGACTAGTTATCGGTGACCTGGAGGCAGGGGCCGTTATACCTTTGGATACCCACGACTCATTGTCTTCGTTTAGAAACACTTGTAATCTACATCCAACACCCGAATCCTAGGGGGAGCATTGTCCGGATACCTCACTTTTATTGATTGAGAACACTTTTCCTTTTATTTCCTGCGCACTTGTGGTGACACTCTTAGTGTTGGCCATTAGATCATCACATACTACACTCATTAGGCTAGATAACAAGAGAGGGGCTATTACTAGTACTTCTGTTCCCTGTGGTTCGACAACCCGATCCTTTGGGTCCACTTTTATTACTTGATGACCCGTGCACTTGCGGTAACGCAAGGGGATGACACACATCACCCTGTTGTGTTGTTGCAGAGACGCATCAACTCATCAAGGTCATATCTTCTTATCGAGGGAATATGCAGTAAATCCATGGGACCCTATATACCAAGTGAATTAAGGAAAGACACAGAGTTTAAAACAAGTCATGCTGATGTCAATGGATGTGATGCTGGGTATAGCACAGGTCTTAGATGAAAATTATGACCAGTGGGCAGTGTTGTGAACCCTTAAGGGAGACCTCCAAGTCACTTCAATTCAAGGTGATGAGAAAGATGATAACAGAAATAACAGCTCAGACAGAGAATTTTCAATGATTGAAGTGGAAGAATGTGTTTTTGAGTCTGAAGATCCACCACAAGAGCAAGAACCTAGCCTAGAAAACCTATTGGCAAGATATGCTCAAGGATTTGAGGCCCCTTTAGAGGAACAATCTCAGGAAGATGAATTTAGTTTGGCAGACGTGCTTTCTAAATTTATCCGAAACACTGATAAGTGCTTGCATGTATATAATAATTGAGATGTTTTTCATGCATGAGCATTATATTTCTCAGGTTTTATTGCTTACTTCGTGTGTTTTTGTGTTTTTCTTGCAATTAGGGTTGTGAAGAAGCTTTATAGGAATTAAGGAAAAAATAGGTCATGATGGTGCCAAGTGGAGTTCTTTTGTGCAAATATAAAGATCAAGACACAAATCGGGGTCAAACAAGAGGGTATGTGCGAACTTCTAAAGGGTTCAAGACAATAGTGTAGAAAGACAAAAAGGCAGTCATGCTCTCTTGTTCTGGTTTGGTCGAAGATTTTAAAAGCTCTAAAATGGTTTTTCGACATCAAGAAATGCCACATAACCTACCACATGAGCATGTGTCCGTCCGTGTGGCCTCAGAAGAAGAAACGAGCGAAATCGGGGACCTATAGATGCATTTCTGTAGAGGCTGAAAATCCACATGGGCATGTGGATTTTCCACATGGCCGTGTGGATCCTCGAGTTTTGCTTTTTAAAAGGATGTTCTGAAGCGTTTTTGGAGGAGCTTTTTCCTAACTTCTGGAGGGAGTTCGGCTAGGGTTTGGAGAGGTTTTTGCAAAGTTTTTGAGGCGTTTCTTCACCGATTTCAACACCGATTCATTCCAAGGAGAGCTATTGGGGGAGCCTTCGATGACTTCGATTTGGCGAGGTGTGCCCTAGTCGAGACGGAGGGATCCTTGGAAAAGAAGAAGCGGCCCTCATAGACCATCAACACGGAGCTTAAGGGGGCTTTATTCATGGGTTATTTGCATCTATTTACAATTGTATTATTGATTTTCTATTGCTCCATGGAGAGCTAAACCCCTACAGTGTACTTGGACTTATGAACTCTAGGCTTTCTATGTTTCATTAACTTGAATTACTTTGCTTTTAATTGAAATTTAGGTTGAGTTTCAATCTTCTATGCTTAATTGATTTTCTCTTAGAGTGACACTAGGGTTGAGAATTTTATCTAATTATCCTTTTGAAGAGTGACCATCACCATTAGGATTAGATTAACCAAGATTGAAGAGGGTTGAGAGGGTGAGTCAAGAGGTAGCGAAACGTCCCCTTTCCCACCCAGTGTGATTCACCCTACCTATATATTCCAAGAGCTATTATCGTTCTCAAAGAGAGTTAGGCGTTGAGAGAGGTCTTTCCGCCGGGACTTATTTGTGATTAGGGATCTCTCACCTGGACCAAAGGGTTTGATCTATAATTGGGAATAGGGTTTATCACTTGGAATCCCGAGAACATAGCTCAGTTATACGTGGTGTAAGGCGTCGAGAGTTTCCTCTCCGCCGGGACCTCGTAGTGGACTAGTCAAGGTTGACCTTAGGTTTGGGACCTTGTATCTTTGGATTTCTATGACTCATTGATGAGCGTCCCGCAAGTGCATGGGGTCGTCAAGTAATACCCTGTGTGTGACACAGGGGTCGTATTCCACGGGGTCAAGGAGCTACTATTACTTTGATCGACACGGAAAGTGTGAACACCCGCAAGCGCACGGGGTCGTCAAGTAATAAACCACTCGTGCACGCACGAGTGGGTCGTATTGCCAAGGGGCCCGAGGAGCTACTTTACTCACTTCTCACTTGTTGTTTAGCTCACCGATTCCATCAAATGGTGAAGGCCGAATGCCGCTTGAATCCCCGGAGAAAACCTTCCGAAGACGCCACTCGAAGGGGTGGCTTCCCGTCGTCTTCAACCTCCAAACAATGAAGCTTTTGAAGTAGATCCTCCTAGATCTTGTTCTCTCCACCTAAGAAAGCCCGGATTTCCTCTCCTTTTGCCCTCCAAAATGGTGTGGAAGTGATGTCCAAACTCTAGCCTTCTTTCTCCCCCAAAACTATCCCCAAGAAGATGCAAAAGTCCCCAAATAAATGCCCTAGATCGCCCTTAAAACCCCAAATCCCGATGGGTAAACGGGTCAGCATACAGCCGGTATGCTGACCACTCGGGATTTCTAATTTTCTGCCGAGAAGTCCGCGATGAGCTACAGTAACTGCTACAGTGAATGCTACATTACCGTGCTACAGTATCCTGTCTCGAAAACGCTGTTTTGGTGTCGAATTCGCTCCCCATCTCGTCGTCGAGTCCCCAGGACTTCTGGCTGGCCTGAAATACGAAGACAAAGCAATTTAGACCTAAAAGGGCATAGTTTCAACAATAGAATATGAAAATAATACACAACACATACATGTAAAATACGTACTTTTAGACGTTTATCAAACATCCCCACACCTAAGCGTTTGCTTGTCCCCAAGGAAACAAACATGGAGAACAAGGGAAAGAAGATAAACGGCTAAAAATACGACCTCATGCTGAAAATTAAAGAACTCCATAAGCACAAATAGACAGGAATCAAGAAGTGAGCTATTCAATGAATAATGAGGTGATACTAGCTCTGTTTCATCCACAGTGCCCTATGTGTGTGTGCTAACTCCCACCTTGACCTCCACACCCCGGATTACCCCAGGATGACCATTCACCCCACACATAATGAAGAAGGCATTAGAGTGCTAAAGACCTCCTCAATACTCAATTAAAGTCCTTTGGTTCCTAAATACAACTCCAACTCTTAAGTGACCATAAAACAGGTTCTAGGGATCACAGGGGAAACCTTATTTCTTTCACACACAAATATACACAAATTCTTTCTTTTCTGGGTCCGCCTAACATAGACTGCACAAAAATCTTTCAGATGGATGCACATGCTGGCCAGGCACAAGAGCCACCCTCTTAATCGATTACAGTCTACATATACGCATTCATGCTTATAAAGCAGAGGAATACTGACATAAACGACCTGCTAAAAACTACCTGCTAAAAACTTCACTTAGGTTGGAGAAAACAATAAAGGAACTTAAAAGCTTTTAAAAGTGCATTGAAGAAAGAATTTAACAAATTAATGCCAAAGCCATTAATATGGGTTGGTTAGAGTGTACAAGGTGAAAGTGATCGTGAGCATGTATACAGGTGCACTAAAGATGAAACAGAGCTACATTAAAGTACAGGTACTGTACAGCTCACAACTATCATTCTATCAAGCTAGTAAGTCCTTTAACAAAACAATCATAGCCATCATAGGTAACAAGCATGCATAAATACAAAACACTCCAAAGAAATAACCATCCCCACACCTAAAGTGGTACATTCTCCTCAATGTACCTAAGTCAGCAGAATAATATGGGGAATGAAAATGATAAGCAAAGAATGGGGGTGAAGAAACTTCCCTGATTCCTTGGTGTGATTCTCAGTTGTTCCACTTGGATCAGGAGTATATCACCTAAGGAGGGCGATACAAGTAAAGCTCCCAAAAATAAAAACCCTGAAAAGAACAAGGAGCTTATCATCATTCAAAGTTTTTCAAGAGGAAAAAGAAATAAAGTAAGGAAAAGAGAGCTCCAACATAAATAACAAAAGAGTTTAGTAGGGATGAGCCCTAGCTAACTCAAAAGTACAAGTCTTAACAACAAACAACGAAGAACAAAAGAGAGAAAATACACAAGGTCATGTCATGGGTCTAAAGTGATGACGCGGCGCAAGTAATGGCAGCAGAGGTCGATGAGGATGAGCTGCGAACAATCGTTAGGAGCTCGGATAGGTCGCCCTCAGTCCGCTGCTGTGCAGTGATGATCTCCCTCTGTCCTCGCTCAAGGCTCTGAATCTGCTGCTGGACCTCAGCGCGAAATGACTCAAACCTGGCTGTCAACGATGGCGAACGCCCCCCAGCATCCTGGTCAGGCTCTGACTCAGTCTCAGTATCATGCGAAGTGGCTGGGTCCTGTGAGTATCCTTGCCGTTGGGCAAGGCGATAAATGCTTCCCCGCTTCTCAACGATCCCAATGGAGACGAGTGTTTGTATCTCTAAGGGAGCAATAGATCCTATCACTGTCATGCCTCTGGTGTGCTCAATAAGTCCCATGCCCCGGATAAGTCGAGTGACGTAGGGTCCAGCGAAGATAGCGCCCAAACGAACAAACTTACCATGATGGGAAAGGGTCTCTGCTATCAAGTGTCCCATATGGATAGGCTGACGCTCAATGATGCTGTAAAGCATAGTCAGATCGTGGCGCGTCACTACCCCAGTAGAGTCAACTCTGCCCCCAATACTCCTAGTCAGAAGAGCATGGATAATTCGATGAGCAGGGTTTGTGAGTTAGGATGTCTTCCGTGTTCTAGAGCTAGCAGAGATGGAATGCCAATAAGATGTGTTCGCTTTCAACTGTGGGACTTCATCAATGGATTGCTTGAATGCGGATGATCATAATTGAGCCTCTGTATATAGCCCCAAATACACACCAATATCGTCCTCCGAAACACGGTGTTTCTTTCCAAAAGCCCGAAACGTGACATGGTTTGATTGGTGGGTGAACGGATACGCCTTGACCATCTCTATGGAGCTAAGGACTTCCAAGGTAAGTTCCTTGAATGTGGCTTCTTCAATCGAAAACAATCTATCCCAACTACCATGGGAAATAAGCTCCAACACCGTGCCATCTACTCCCAAAGTGCTCAAAGCTTCCCAATTGATCTTCCTCACCGTGCCGAACCCTTTTCGTGATAGGAGTGCGTAACGAGTCTTATGTTCTTCCTTGGAAAATTGGGGTTCATGGACGGGAGGGGAAGGTTCCCTCCTAGGTCTCTTGGAGGCTAGTTTCTTGATTGGCATCCTATAGAAACAAAGTAGAGATTATCCAACTAATTTACAAGCAAAATAAGCACAAAAAATGAAGAAATCCAAGAAAAAGTGCATTGATACAGTAATTTCGACGGGCAAGTGACAAGCCTTCCCATAGACCAACCTATACGGAGTTGATCCAATAGGGGTCTTAAATGCTGTTCTGTATGCCCAGAGTGCATCATCAAGTTGATCCGCCCAGTCCTTCCTGTGATGACTCACCGTTTTCTCCAAGATTCTTTTCAATTCCCTAGTAGATACCTCGACTTGACCACTCGTTTGGGGATGGTATGCAGTTGAGATTCTATGTGATACCCCATATCGTTTCAAAATTTTTTCAAATTGTGAATTGCAAAAATGAGTGCCCCGGTCACTAATGATCGCCCTTGGAGTGCCGAATCTAGCGAACAACGTTTTTAGGAATTTTACCACCACTCTTGCATCACAGGTTGGGAATGCTTGCACTTCTACCCACTTGGAGACGTAGTCTACGGCCACGAGAATAAACTTATTGCCATGAGAACTAGGAAACGGTCCCATGAAGTCGATCCCCCAAACATCAAAAATTTCACAAGCTTGATTCCAAGTTTGCGGCATCTCGTCCCTTTTTGATATGTTACCTACGCGTTGACACCTATCACAGTGCTGCACAAGCATCTGAGCGTCATGGAATATTGTGTGCCAATAAAATCTGGCATCAAGTACCTTCCTCGCTGTCCTGTTTCCACTGTAGTGCCCCCCTGCTGGCCTCGAGTGGCAATGCAACAGGATGTCATGTCCTTCTCTTGTTGAGACACATTTCCTGACAATTTGATCAGAACAAGTCTTGAACAGGTATGGATCCTCCCAAGTATAATGCTTCAGGTCGGCAAAGAACTTCTTTCTTTGTTGATAGGTAAGCCACTTTGAGAAAACCCCTACTGCCAAGTAATTTGCGATATCAGCAAACCATGGTGTCTCATCCTCTTCCACTACTTGAATGCTGCATAACTGCTCTCCAGGAAATGTGTCATCAATTTCTTTTCTTCCCAAGGTGTTATCATCGGGGCCCTCTAGGCGAGAAAGGTGATCTACAGCCAAATTCTCTGCTCCCTTTTTATCCTTTATCTCTAAATCAAATTCTTGTAGCAGAAGCACCCAGCGAATCAATCGAGGCTTGGCATCTGATTTGTTCAGCAAGTACTTAAGTGCGGAGTGATCAGTGTACACAATTACCTTGGACAGCACTAGGTATGATCGAAATTTATCGAATGCAAAGACCACTGCACGTAATTCTTTCTCAGTGGTAGTATAATTCTCCTGAGCATTGTTCAAAGTTTTGCTTGCGTAGTAAATGGGATGGAAGTGCTTATCCCGTCTTTGCCCCAACACTGCTCCTACTGCATAATCACTTGCATCGCACATCACTTCAAAGGGCATACTCCAATCGGGGGAAACTATTATGGGTGCCTCAACAAGTTTATTTTTCAGTGTAAGGAAGGCATTCATGCAGTCTTCATTAAAATCAAAGGGAGCATCTTTTTCGAAAAGCCTCGTCAATGGGCGAGCGATTGCTGAAAAATCCTTGATAAACTTTCTATAAAAGCCTGCATGCCCCAAAAAACTTCTGATAGCTTTCACTGAAGTTGGTGGAGGTAATTTTTCAATCGTAGAAACCTTTGTCTTGTCTACTTCGATCCCTTGTTTTGAAATTTTATGCCCGAGTACTATGCCCTCCTTCACTATAAAGTGGCACTTTTCCCAACTAAGCACCAGATTTGTTTCTTCGCATCTTCTTAGGACTCGCTCCAAATTCTTGAGACACAAATCAAACGAATCCCCAAAGAATGAAAAGTCATCCATGAAAACTTCCATGATGTCTTCAACCATGTCTTCGAAAATGGCTAGCATGCATCTTTGGAATGTAGCAGGGGCATTGCAGAGTCCAAAGGGCATTCGGCGATAGGCAAAAGTTCCATAAGGACAAGTGAAAGTGGTCTTCTCCTGGTCTTCTGGTGCAATCGGAATTTGGAAGTATCCGGAGAGGCCATCCAAGAAACAGTAATAGGAGTGTCCTGCCAATCGTTCAAGCATCTGATCTATGAAGCGTAAAGGGAAATGATCTTTTCTAGTGGCATCATTAAGCTTTCTATAATCAATACAAACCCTCCACCCCGTGACTGTTCTTTTAGGGAAAAGCTCGTTCTTTTCATTCATGATGACTGTCATGCCCCCCTTCCTTGGAACCAGTTGAACTGGGCTTACCCAAGCACTGTCTGAGATGGGATAGATAATGCCTGCATCAAGTAGTTTAATAACTTCATTCTTCACAACCTCTTTCATGTTGGGGTTGAGTCTTCGTTGAGGGATTGCTGTGGGTTTGTGATTGTCCTCCATCAAAATTTTGTGAGTGCAAAAAGATGGATTGATTCCTGGTGGTGATCCCGCAAGCGCACGGGGTCGTCAAGTAATAAACCACTCACGCAAACACGAGTGGGTCGTATTCTCAAGGGCCCGAGAATCTATTCTTACTTCCTTTTTGCAATGTTGTCTAGCCGATCAGACTTGAGATTTGGAATGAGAAAGTAAAGAAGTAAAACAAAAGCAATTAAACTACAAAATACCAAGGGCGTTAAACGGGAGGAAAATCAGGGTAAGAAGATGGTCACGGATGAGGATCCCCTCGGGGTTACTAAAGTGCGAAGGATGTTGGATTAGCATGCAAGTGGCTTGATGGACCGAAAACCCTAGATTAGGTCAACCCGATGGTCACGGCAATTGACCCCTAATCCGGTACGAGTATTGAATACGGGCTCTATGACACACCCTTGCGTGTGTGTTCCGCAAGTGCACGGGTGTCGAAGTAATAAAGTACCCAAACGGGTGGGTAGTCGAATCCACAGGGAGTAGATGTAAGAACAATAACACTTTGTTAAGTAATCAAAGATAAACCAATTGTTGTTGAAAGAAAATAAAATGGGAAAGAAGTAGAAATAAAGTGCTGAAAATGAAAGCTAGGGCGTAGAAATAGATCAGTTAAAAAGATGGGGTACTCGGACGATGTTCCCTCAAGAATCCTTGTTTCAAGTGCAAGACTTCAAATACTCTTATTCAATTGAGATTTCAAAAGTCGTGGAATCCAAAGGTACAAGGTCCCAAATCTAAGGTCAACCTTGACTAGTTCCCTACGAGGTCCCGGCGGAGAGAAGACTCTCGACACCTCACACCACGTATGATTGTGCTATGCTCGAGGGATTTCAAGCGGCAAACCTTATTCCCAATTATAGATCAATCCCTTTGATCCAGGCGAAAGATCCCTAATCATAAATAAGTCCCGGCGGAAAGGCCTCTCTCAACGTCTAACTCTCTTTAAGATCGAAGGTAATACTTGGAATAGGAAGGTAGGGAAAACCACACCGGAGGGGAAAGGGGACGTGTCGCTACCTCTCAACACACCCTCTCAACCCACTTCAATCTTGGTTGATCTAATCCTAATGGTGATGGTCACTCGTCAAAAGGATGATTGCATTAGCCCTCAACCCTAGTGTCACTCTAAGGGAGAAACAATTAAACATACAAGATTGAAACTCAAATTCAAAATCAAATTGAATAAAAGCATTAAAGTCAATGAAACAAAGGAAATCTAGGGTTTACAAGTCCAAGTAACCACTAAGGGTTTAGCCCTCCATGGAGCAATACAAGTTCATGAAACTAAATGAAGACAAGTGCAAGAAATCCATAAAGAAAACCCCCTTAAGCTTTGTGTTGTAACTATGGGGACTTCTCCTTCTTCTCCAAAGAACTCCTTCCTCCAAGCCTAAGGCACACCTCGTCGAATCGAGTCGTCGAAGGCTCCCCCAATAGCTCTCCTTGGAATGTATTGATGATGAAATCGGTGAAGAAGCTCCCCCAAAGTGTAGCAAGAACCTCCTGAACCCTAGCCGTCACTCCCTCTCCAAGTTGGAAGAAGATTTTCCAAATAACGCTTCAGAACGGCTTTATAGTTGGCCATCTCGAGGATCCACACGGGCGTGTGGATAAGCCACACGGCCGTGTCGAAATTCCACACGCCCATGTGGATTTTCTGCCCTGTGAAAACTTCATACTAGTCCCCGATTTCGCCCGTTTCTTCTCCTGAGGTCACATGGACGGACACACGCCCATGTGAAAGGTCATGTGGCATTTCTTGATGATGGGAAAACCTTGGAGATCTTTTGAAATCTTTGAACAAATCGGAACAAGCGAGCATGACTGCCTTCGTATCCTTCTACAAGAGTTGTCTTGAAGTCTTTAGAAGTTGGCACATACCCCTTCGTTGGAACCCGATTTGTGTCTTGAACTTCGTAATTGCACAAAAGAGCTCCACTTGGTACCATTATGACCTAATCTTGCCTTTATTCACGTACCATGTCTTCACAACCCTAATTGCATGAAAGAACACCAAAACATACGAAATTAGCGATAAAGCCTGATAATTGTGATGCTCATGCGTGGAAAATATTTCCAAAAATATATACATGCAAGCACTTATCAAACTCCCCCACACTTAAGCTTTTGCTTGTCCTCAAGCAAAGTTCATACCATGAGAATTAAAGGTTGAGTGATGAAAATGCTTGGCCTTAATTTCACCAAAAGTGTACACAGATAGTATTCTCAAAAAGGGAGAATTTAAACATAGATAGATAAAAACCAAAACTCTAGCAAAAACTCAAATTACGAAGAAAATAAAATCTGAAAGCGTGTGTGTGTGTACACTTACTCATGCCAACCCCAAGTTTACGCTTGAACATTATTAAAACAAGGACTTATTTAGGGAAAAATAAATCGGTGGTAGCTGCACACAACCTCAACGGTAGCCATTTCCCAAGATGCCTCCTAGGTGGCTTTCACCCTTTTTTAAGGTGGTAGCTCTTTCCACCCGGGAGTGTTAGCTTTCACACAGCCTATTAGATAGCTCTTTCTCTCATTAGGGCATAGCTAGTATCCGACTTATGAGAGTAGCTACATACAGGATAGGTGGTAGCTCTTTCCACCCCAAGAACAAAGGAGCACCAATTTCTAATAAATGTTTTTTTTTTTTTTTTTTAAATTGCTCAAGAAAAATGAAACTAATGTTCTTTCAAACTGAACTAGCGTTATCAGGGTTAACAGAGCAAGTAAAGTGCAAGAAATGCAATCAGACAAAAAATTTCTAAGTTTTTCGAGTAAACTAGAGCATGGTAACAACCGAAGTTTAAATTTCACCCAAATTCGAGAATACACTTATGTTCCTTAGGGTGAACTGTCATTGGCTAGATGAGCATGAAAGTGATGATCAAGAATAAAGAACGTGTGCAGTGTGAACCCCCCCCTAAGGAACATGTTTTTAATACCCACGCCCTCAATGTACTGATGCAAACATGCAACATAATAGCATAAATAAAAACATGAGGGCGTGGGTATTAAAACAACACTCCCCTGATCTCCGAGTGTAGTATTTGAATGGAGGTGTGGAAACGGGAAGTGAAGTCGCGTAGGGTTGTGAAGCTCACACGGCCGTGTGGAAATTCCACACGGCCGTGCCTTTGACCACTTCTCAAAACCAAGTTGACAAGTCTATCTGCACATCACAAAAGGGGTTCAGAGGATCTCAACAAAAGCTAAGATTAAAAGAGTACAAAAATAAACAAACCAAATATAAACTCAACAAAGAACAAGAAAAATACAAATAGTAAGATAACTCTCAGAAGGTGTAACCTTTCTGAGTACACAAGGACACAACAGAAATGAAAGTACAAGAAAATAAAAAGAAGAGTAAAAGGCGCATCAAGCGTCGGCGTCTGCTGGTGCTGCTGGGGATGCTGGGGATGCGTGGGGTGCTCTGGGTGTGGACGGCGACGTGGAATCGCTACCTCTCGCCATCAACTGGTGGAGTGAAGTGATGCGCGCCATCATCTCCGAGTGGTACTCAGCCATGTGAGCGAGAACCTCAGTGTGGTTCGCTGCCTGGGTCACCCTCATGGCGGCGAGATCAGTCTGAAGGGTCCCCACAGCAGCCTCAAGTCTGTCTATGCGGTCCTGTGCCGGAGGAGATGCAGATGCTGACACCGGTGGCACCTCCTCGTCTGCTGGGGTGTGCTCCGCCTCCATGGGTGCGGGTTGTTATGATGGTCCTTCCCGGGTCTCCTCTGAGTCTTCATCTTCGTCCTCAGACTCCTCGGACTCATCTGGGAAGGGAGCAACAAGCACGTACCTGCCGGGAGCGGCCCTCTTCACCATGCCCATCATACGCAAGGTATCAAGGCCAAGTGGAGAAGGAACAGTAACCTTATCAGCTCCCCGAACAGAATCAATTAGTCCCATTCCTCTAATGAGTCGGGTGATGTAGGGACCAGAGAAAAGAACTCCTATCCGCGCGTACTGGCCCTGGTGTCTCAGAAAATCAGCTACCACGTATCCTAGGTGTAGGGGAAGGCTCTGGACCATAGAGTGTAAGTAGAGGAGGTCCAGCCGCCCCAATACGCCGGTGCTGTCTCCTCGCCCAGTAATAGACCTGCTCAAGATGACATGAATGTACCTGTGGGCGGGGCGGAGGAGCAGAGAAGCCTTGGTCAACCCGGGCTCATACCGTATATCTCCACACAGCATCCGGCAGACTCGGCTTGGAGTGACGCGGAAGCGGTAATCGAATGGTAGCTGCGCGTACTCCTCCGTGTGGATGAAGTCTCGATCGTACAGGCCGAGGGCGATAGCAAAATCGGTCAGGCTCATGCTGTGGTACTGCCCAAAAATGCGGAACCGAACTGTGTCTGGCCGGTGGTAGTCGGTGTGGGAGCGATCAAACTTGAATGTCGCGAGGACTTCGAGAGTGAGATCGCGAGTGGCTGGGTCTTTGATGCACAATAGTCGTTCCCACCAGCCCACAGCAATGAGCTCACGGACTTCATCCGCCAACTCGGTCGCACGCGCGTGTTCTATCGCCTCCAAAGCTTGCAAGTCAGGAATTCGCGTCTGGCCAAACTTCAACTTTGAAAGTCGATCAAACCGTGCTTGATGTTCGGGCACGACGAACTCGAATGGTGCGGGCGAGAGATCACGGGACTCACGGACCTCACGGGTCTCACGGGGGCCCTTATGAGCGAGTCTCTTCGTTCTTGGGGCCATTCCTGTGCATAAGAGAGGTAAACAAGTTAATTCGGAGCTTAAAATATGTTCCCAGAATTCCACATGGCCATGTGGAAATTCCACGCGGCCGTGTGTCTCCTCTGGGTTACCCAAAACAAAGAAACAGGCAATACACACGGCCGTGTGGAAATTCCACACGGCCGTGTGTCTCCTCTGGAATTCAGAGGGGGCACCCCGATAATCCACACGGCCGTGTGGAATTTCCACACGGCCGTGTGGATCTTCGACCATGGCCAAACTGCCATGGTGAATCCACACCATTTTTTACAATCATCCACACAATTGAGCATGAGTGTTTTAAGCAATAATCTAAGTACTAATCATGAAAATAGCATGCAAAAACACAAGATTCAACATTTACAACAAAAATGAAGGTTTCATGGCAAGAAGGGGGAAAAAGAAGGCTTACCGGAGAAGATGAGTCCAATCTCACAATGGAGCAATGAGTGAGGCCTACAAATCCCTTAAATAAGCGAGAGAATGGAAGGAGAAGAGAAACCGTCGCGACCCTTGAAGAGGAGGCGTTTGAAGATGAAGGGTTGCAAGGTGGGGGAAGATGAAGATAAAGGCCCCTTTTCATGTTTAAGTACCCCACACGGCCGTGTGGAAATTCCACACGGAAGAAGCCCTAGGAGGACGGAGAGAGCTTGGAAGAAGCTCACGAGGTCTTGAGCTTGGGGGAGCTCAAGGGTGTGGAGCTAGCCTTAGATGAGAGCTCTTTGAGGAGAGATCTCGCCGGTGGAGTTAGCTCGCTGGTTTGAGGCTTGGAGCTCACCGGATGTGGGATTCCGGTAGTTTGGTTATGGATTTGGTTATCACTTCTCATGGGATGAGGGAGTGTCCTTTGGTCTTAGGTCTTGGCCACGTTCATGGTGTTTGATCCATGATTGTAATGATTCTTTTCATTATGAATGAGAGTTTCATGTTTCTCTCCATTGTATGAACTCCCTACTTGTATGTTGTGTATCCTTGTATGCATGTATTGTGGCATAAATAGGATTCCGCTGCGTGTTCTGCCGGATCGGAAGATACCGGAAATGGGAGGCTGACTTGTTGCGCGGGAGCGTAGGCAAGTGCCGCACGGCGTGATCAATGGGATCGGTTGTGGCGCCGTGACAGTAGGTATCAGAGCCACATAGCGCCCACCTGCGCTCTTCTTGGTCTCGCGCGCAACAAGGTATCCGTGACAGTAGGTATCCGTGTGATTCTCTGGATAAGAGAATTCTTTCACAAAATCATCCACACGGCCATGTGGAAATTCCACATGGCCGTGTGTTTCCATTCTTTAACTCAAATATAGTCTAAACTCTGCAGAAATCATTGGAAACACATGGAACGTCTGCAGAAGTTGAAAACTAACACATTTACAACTAAAATCTCGCAAAATTTCACAGGACTATCACCTAACTTGCCAGAAACGGTGAAAACATAAAAATGCACTACCAGCAATGAATCCACACAAACTACAGACTAAACAAAATGAAAATGCAGAAATAAAAACTAACTACAATACAAGCAAAGAATTTTAAAAATTGGGTTGCCTCCCAATAAGCGCTTGTTTTACGTCACTAGCTTGACGTACCTGCCTCTCTAGACTCAAGGGGGGTCATGGGTCGAAAGCACTTCGCTACTTGGAAATGTGAAACATGAAGAGCATAAGTTCTGGAATTTAGAAGATGAGTGATCGAATTTGTTACCAGATGGAGAGATATCATCCTTAGACCTTGAAGGAACGTCCGCAGGTTCATTCGTTTGCCTCTTGCGGCGATGTCTTACCCTCCTTAGCTTTTTCATTAGTTTGTTAACCGTACCCGTGGTAGGTGTATCCTTGTTCTCCAAGTCAACTGATGAAATGTGATCATCATCCATCTCTTGATCCAACAAATCAGCTAGTGGATCCGGGCAAAAGGTTTCCTGCACATAATTATCAATCAATGCATCAGTAGTGTCAAGAAAATACAAAGCATCATCAAAGTTAAGAGAATGTCTCATGGCCTCAGCAAGGCGGTAGGTCAGCTTCTCATCTCCTATCCTCAATGTCATCTCCCCGCCATCCATGTCTATAAGAGCCTTGGAAGTACGCAGAAAGGGTCTTCCAAGTATCAGCAGCACATCGACATTCTGATCCACATCCAGTACCACGAAATCTGCAGGAAATATATACTTATCCACTTTCACCAAGATGTCTTCAATGATGCCTCTCGGGTGACGAATGGAACGGTCAGCTAGTTGTGAGGTCATCCGAGTGGGCCTTGGCTCTCCCAGTCCCAGCTTCTTGAAGAAGGAGTAAGGCATGACATTGATACTGGCTCCTGAGTCTGCTAATGCCTTCTCTTCACCTAAATTCCCAATGTTACATGGGATGATGAAGCTTCCGGGGTCTTTCATCTTATTAGGTAGATTCTTCTGCAACACAGCTGAACAAGATGCATCCAAAATCACCGCTGCACCCTCTTCCAATTTCCTCTTGTTGGTTAAGAGGTCCTTCAAAAATTTTGCATACCGAGGCATTTGAGACAAAGCCTCCACAAAAGGGATATTAATGTGCAGCTGCTTGAAAAGGCCCAGAAACTTCTTGTACTGCTCATCATTTTGATCATTCTTCAGCCTTGAAGGGTAAGGAATCCTTGGTTTGTATGGTGCAGGTGCTACCTCCTTTTCCTTACCCTTTTCCTTGTCTTTCTCCTTAGCAGGAATTTGAACAACCTCTTCAGCGGGAAGTCTACCCTCAACCTCACGACCACTCCTCAGAGTGATTGCCTTCAGCTGCTCTCTTGGGTTGGTCTCTGTATTACCCGGGAGACTTCCTTGTGGTCGTTCAGATAAAGATTTCGCAATCTGCCCCACCTGATTTTCCAAGTTATGTAGTGAAGCGGTGTGATTGCGAAGTGTACTCTCCACGCCTTGGAAGCGCGTGTCTGAGGACTGAATGAACTTGGTCAATGCCTTTTCCAGGTCTGTCATTCGGTTCTCAAGCCCTGAAACTCGGCCCTCCATGTTTGGTTGTGGGGGTGTTGAAATCCGGGGGGTGCAGAGGGCCTTTGTTGCCCTTGGTTGCTCCATGCAAAGTTCGGGTGGTTTCGCCACCCCGGATTGTAGGTGTTGCTATAGGGATATCCTTTACCTCGTCCAGCATTCCCCACAAAATCAACCTGCTCAACAGGTGCTGTTCCGACCATAGAAATAGGGCAATCAGCAGAAACATGCCCTCCTCCACAACTATAACAATTCATCACTGCAGCTATTCTAGATGGGCCTGCCAAAGTGTCCAACTTCTTGCCCAATGCTTCAACTTGAGCTGCTAGAGATGTAACTGCATCAACTTCATGAATACCCGCCACTTTCCTCTTGTCTCTAGCATTCCACTGATAGCTATTCATAGACATTTCTTCTATCAGTTGGCGGGCAGCTTCGGGGGTCTTGCTTCCTAAGGTACCTCCTGCTGCGGCATCAAGTAGCTGTCTTGTGCTTGGGTCCAATCCATTGTAGAAGGTGTGGATGGGGTACTAGGGCGATGTTCCCCCTAGAATCCTTGTTTCAAGTGCAAGACTTCAAATACTCTTATTCAATTGAGATTTCAAAAGTCGTGGAATCCAAAGGTACAAGGTCCCAAATCTAAGGTCAATCTTAACTAGTTCCCTACGAGGTCCCGGCGGAGAGAACACTCTCGACACCTCACACCACGTATGACTGTGCTATGATCGAGGGATTCCAAGCGGCAAACCCTATTCCCAATTATAGATTAATCCCTTTGATCCAGGCGAAAGATCCCAAATCATAAATAAGTCCCGGCGGAAAGGCCTCTCTCAACGCCTAACTCTCTTTAAGATCGAAGGTAATACTTGGAATAGGAAGGTAGGGAAAACCACACCGGAGGGGAAAGGGGACGTGCGCTACCTCTCAACACACCCTCTCAACCCTCTTCAATCTTGGTTGATCTAATCCTAATGGTGATGGTCACTCGTCAAAAAAATGATTGGATTAGCCCTCAACCCTAGTGTCACTCTAAGGGGGAAACAATTAAACATACAAGATTGAAACTCAAATTCAAACTCAAATTGAATAAAAGCATTAAAGTCAATGAAACAAAGGAAATCTAGGGTTTACAAGTCCAAGTACCCACTAGGGGTTTAGCCCTCCATGGAGCAATACAAGTTCATGAAACTAAATGAAGACAAGTGCAAGAAATCCATAAAGAAAACCCCCTTAACCTTTGTGTTGATAGACTATGGGGACTTCTCCTTCTTCTCCAAAGAACTCCTTCCTCCAAGCCTAAGGCACACCTCGTCGAATCGAGTCGTCGAAGGCTCCCCCAATAGCTCTCCTTGGAAGGTATTGATGATGAAATCGGTGAAGAAGCTCCCCCAAAGTGTAGCAAGAACCTCCTGAACCCTAGCCGTCACTCCCTCTCCAAGTTGGAAGAAGATTTTCCAAATAACGCTTCAGAACGGCTTTATAATTGGCCATCTCGAGGATCCACACGGGCGTGTGGATAAGCCACACGGCCGTGTGGAAATTCCACACACCCATGTGGATTTTCTGCCCTGTGGAAACTTCATACTAGTCCCCGATTTCGCCCGTTTCTTCTCCTGAGGACACATGGACGGACACACGCCCATGTGAAAGGTCATGTGGCATTTCTTGATGATGGGAAAACCTTGGAGATCTTTTGAAATCTTTGAACAAATAGGAACAAGCGAGCATGACTGCCTTCGTGTCCTTCTACAAGAGTTGTCTTGAAGTCTTTAGAAGTTGGCACATACCCCCTCGTTGGAACCCGATTTGTGTCTTGAACTTCGTAATTGCACAAAAGAGCTCCACTTGGTACCATTATGACCTAATCTTGCCTTTATTCACGTACCATTTCTTCACAACCCTAATTGCATGAAAGAAAACCAAAACACACGAAATTAGCGATAAAGCCTGATAAAAGTGATGCTCATGCGTGGAAAATATTTCCAAAAATATATACATGCAAGCACTTATCACTCTACCCGTACAATTCCTCCTACGATTGCAAAGGGCAAGATGGTTTTCTCAAACTAAGGTTGAATCACACATGAGTAATTAACCCTAGAATTGGAGGGGTACAAATACCCGATGGTCACGGCGTATTTGTACGTATTTCCCTTCCAAGCTTGGTGAGTCTAATACTAGGGCAATGGTCATGCAACCTAGTATTGGCTAAGTATGGATACACAGAGTTCTCATGCATACCCAAGCGTTCAAAACACCAAACATGAATCACAAACAAACTAACAAGCATGAATTAAACCAAAACATCCAAACATCACAAGTTCACCCCAAGGTTCACCCACATCCGGTGACCTTGGGGTTTTAGTTGCTCATAGTCTCAAAATACATGAATAAAAGCACGAAAACAACTAAACCCAACATAAAAGACCTCCCTCCATAGATCAAGGTCGAAGAAGCTTCCGAAGACGTCACTCGAAGGGGTGGCTTCCTGTCGTCTTCAACCTCCAAATTGGAAGCCCTAGAGGTAGATCCCGCTCAAGATCGCGCTCTCCTCGCCGATTCCTACGTGGAAATGCCCTCTAAACTCTCCTTCTTGGTCAGATCTGGAAGTGTAGGTGTGGAGCTCCAAGAAGAGGCAAAAGTTTCCTTCAAAATGCCCTAGATCGCCCTTAAAAAAACACATCCCGATGGGTAAACGGGTCAGCATACAGCCGGTATGCTGACCCCTCGGGATTTCTACATTTCTGCCAAGAAGTCCGCGATGAGCTACAGTAACTGCTACAGTGAATGCTACATTACCGTGCTACAGTATCCTGTCTCGAAAACGCTGTTTTGGTGTCGAATTCGCTCCCCATCTCGTCGTCGAGTCCCCAGGATTTATGGCTGGCCTGAAATACGAAGACAAAGCAATTTAGACCTAAAAGGGCATCGATTCAACAATAGAATATGAAAATAATACATAACACATACATGTAAAATACGTACTTTTAGACATTTATCAAACATCCCCACACCTAAGCGCTTGCTTGTCCCCAAGGAAACAAACATGAAGTGTGGAAGTTCGACCTTTTCCGCTTCTCTTGTGCTTTGTTCTTGTGTAGAAGTTGTGTGTTTAAGTTTTTGTCGAGTTTTATTTTGTTGGGATCTTAGGTAAGGTCTTTTTGAGAAGTTAAAAGATGGGGGAAAAGTGTTTTAAAAGGTGTAAGCAAGGAAGGGACCTTGCAGGCACTTAGTGTGCCCGCAAGGAGCCAAAAAAGGGAGCCCGCAAGGACCCCCGGCCAGAAGAGCATGCGGGCTCCCATGCGGGCGTATGGGAGGCCGCATGGCTTCCTGGTTGAGGCCTCGCGGCCTCCCTTGCGCCTGCAAGGGAGCCCGCGAGCCCTCCCGCGCTTTGGGGCCTATTTAAACCGTTTTCAAACTCAAAGGGCCTTTATAAGACCCCTTTTCCCTCTCTTTTTCTCCCCATCTTGAATCCTCATTCTCCCCTCCATTAGATCTTCATTCTTGAGCTCCAAGAAAGAAGAAAGGTGTTGATCTTCCCCTCTTCTCCATTGGTGATGATTCTCCTCTAGTTCTAGCAAAGTTTGAGGTGGGTTTTCTTCTCTTCTTCAATTCCTTCTTCTTTTATTCAATTCTCTTTAGATCCATGAAGAATTAGTGTGGATTTAGTATGGATCTAATATCTAATTGGGATTTAGCCATGGATCTTATGTTTGAATGGTATAGGAGCCTTGATTTCATGTTTTGGTGAAGAATGAAGGAGATCCTTCATCTCTAAACCTTTGATTCTTTTAGATCCGAGCCCAATTAGGATATTCTTGATTTCATTTTGATTTTATGGGTTTAAGGATTCTATTATTGTTAATTCTTGAATCTATAACACTTAGTAAAACCTAGAAGCCATGAGATCTAATTTTGGATCATTCTTTCCTCTCTTGTTTATTGTTTGGGTTATGTGATTGATTCTTGTTTTTCTTGGATGGTTAATGGCTTCAAGAAGGTGGATCTAAAGGCAAGGGTAAAGATCAAGTAGGCGAGTGATCCAAGTATTCGATCTCGCCAAGTTTGTGAGTGGGAATTGTTTAATTAAAGAGCTATGATCATGCTTGTTTAATAATGCATGCCTTGAAATGAGAAATTCTTGATTTCAATGGATTCTTGAAGTGTTTCTTGAAAACTGAAATTATGATGCTATATGATCTTCTTAATTCTTGATTTCATTTTAATGGACTCATGAGATGATTTCCTTGAGATCTAGAAACCTTGATGTTTATGATCTTGCTTAACTATTGATTCTATTACAAAAGGCTCATGAGATGATTTCCTTGAGGCCTAGAAACCATGATAGTTTATGATCTTGTTAAATTCTTGATTATTTATATTTGATGAGGATTGGATAATCCCATGGTTTGAACTACATGTTTTCAAGATTTGTGAATTTGAGAACTCGATGTTCTTGTTATTTTGACCGAATAAGGGTCTATGTAAACCAAATTGAGATTCTCCACGATGTTATCGTATTTGAAATGAGTTTTCAAAGAATACTCTTGTGTTGATATTCTTGATGAAAATGACATTATTGTCGATGCTTTCGCAAAAGGATTTACTCTTCGATTAAGAGTTATCTTTTATGCGAATTTGTGATCTCTTGATGAGATATATGATTTTATAATGATACGTTTATGATGAGCCTACGGGCAAACTATTTGTGATCTCTTGATGAGATATATGATGTGTTCATGATGAGCCTACGGGCGGGATGGATATCCCAAATGTTTCGATGGTGACATTGGGGAGGATCCCCGTCTTCCGCAGAAGCGAGTCTCCACGGACCGACCTAGTTGGGGTGGCGTGGAGTTCTCTGCTGACGAGCCCTTACAGGAGGCGCGTAGAGTACCTGAAGGTGCTGTGTTGGGATCCCGGAGTCACCACACGGGATTCCCAATGGCCAACGCCAAGATACGCGCATCTTGGTGGCTCTTGACCTAGCCACGGCCATGGTTAGTGATGGAGGGTTTTCATAGGCTATTGATGATGCTATCGATAGAGGATTTCCGCATGTGTTGCACTATAAATCCTTATCTCGATGGGTTTGATCTTTTGATCTTTTGACGAGTATTCTTAACTTGAATTTTCAGTGTTGAATCTCTTTACAAAAGATTTTCAAAGTTTTATTGATGCCTTTCTTTGAGAAAGTTGGAAAGCTTGTTATATTGAAATGTGTATTTAAAGCATTTTGTAAGTTGTGGTTGTTAAAAATTTACATATGTTTTCGGCATATCATTCTTTACACTTGTATGAGTTATAGCTCCATGTTCAACCCCTCACTGAGTAACTTAGTTACTCACCCATTCTTCTTCTCTCTTTTTCAGGTGTTAGCACGACAGCAGGGCGTAAGACGTGATAGTGCTTGGCATCTATTCTTGCATTTACCTTTGAGTAGTGTATGATTCATAAATATTGTTGTCATGCATAAGATGGATTCACTAGGACCTATATTTTAGTATTTCCATTTTAGTCTTGTATAATCTTGATTGGTTCATACAGGACCTTAGGTTGTATGAGTTTACACCCAGTGTTTGGAGAAAAACTATGATTGTGTCCATGATCATTGATGTTGTGATTTTCAGGGATATATGTACATATATGGTGTGAGTCTGTTGATCTTGTACAGGGTTGTGGTTGAATACCTTAGATTTAGAGTATTATTGTGGTAATGTTAATATTGTACAGGTAACAGGTTAGCCTTACGGCGACCTGGGGTTGAGGCAGGTGCTTGACCTCCCCTGGGTTGTCGTGGCGGTAGTGCCATGGACCAGGACCCGAGGGTCGGGGCGTGACATGAAGAACAAGGGAAAGAAGATAAACGGCTAAAAATAGGACCTCAGGCTCAAAATTAAAGAACTCCACAAGCACAAATGGATAGGAATCCAGAAGTGAGTTGTTCAATGAATAATGAGGTGATAATAGATCTGCTTCATCCACAGCGCCCTATGTGTGTGTGTGCTGACTCTCACCTTGACCTCCACACCCCGGATTACCCCAGGATGACCATTCACCCCACACATAATGAAGATGGCATTAGAGTGCTAAAGGCCTCCTCAATGCTCAATTAAAGTCCATTGGTTCCTAAATACAACTCCAACTCTTAAGTGACCATAAAACAGGTTCTAGGGATCAAAATGGAAACTTTATTTTTTTCACACACAAATATACACAAATTCTTTCTTTTCTGGGTCCGCCTAACATAGACTGCACAAAAATCTTTCAGATGGATGCACATGCTGGCCAGGCACAAGAGTCACCCTCTTAATTGATTACAATCTACATATACGCATTCATGCTTATAAAGCAGAGGAATACTGGCATAGACCCTTTTTTTTTTTCAATCCCTGATAAACTACCTGCTAAAAACTTCACTCAAGGTTGGAAAAAACAACATTGGAACTTAAAAGCTTTTAAAACTGCATTGAAGAAAGAATTTAACAAATTAATGCCAAAGCCATTAAGATGGGTTGGTTAGAGTGTACAAGGTGAAAGTGATCGTGAGCATGTATACAGGTGCACTAAAGATGAAACAGAACTACATTCAAGCATATGTACTGTACAGCTCACAACTATCATTCTATCAAGCTAGGAAGTCCTTTAACAAAACAATCATAGCCATCATAGGTAACAAGTATGCATAAATACAAAACACTCCAAAGAAATAACCATCCCCACAACTAAAGTGGTACATTGTCCTCAATGTACCTAAGTCAGCAGAATAATATGGGGGATGAAAATGATAACCAAAAAAATATGGGGGTGAAGGAACTTCCCTGATTCCTTAGTGTGGTTCTCAGTTGTTCCACTTGGATCAGGAGTATATCACCTAAGGAGGGCGACACAAGTAAAGCTCCCAAAATTAATAATCCTGAAAAGAACAAGGAGCTTATCATCATTCAAAGTTTTTCAGGAGGAAAAAGAAATAAAGTAAGGAAAAGAGAGCTCCAACATAAAGAACAAAAGAGTTTAGTAGGGATGAGCCCTAGCTAACTCAAAAGTACAAGTCTGAACAACAAACAATGAAGAACAAAAGAAAGAAAATCAACAAGGTCGTGTCATGGGTCTAAAGTGATGGTGCGGCGCAAGTAGTGGCAGCAGAGGTCGATGAGGATGAGCTGCGAACAATGGTTAGGAGCTCGGATAGGTCGCGCTCAATCCGCTGCTGTGCCGTGATGATCTCCCTCTGTCCTCGCTCAAGGCTCTGAATCTGCTGCTGGACCTCTATGCGAAATGACTCAAACCTGGCTGTCAATGATGGCGAACTCTCCCCCACATCCTGGTCAAGCTCTGACTCAGTCTCAGTGTCATGTGAGGTGCCTGGGTCCTGTGAATGTGATCCTTGCCGCTGGGCAAGGCGATAACTGCTTCCCCGCTTCACAACGATTCCAATGGAGACGAGTGTTTGTATCCCTAAGGGAGCAATAGATCCTACCACTGTCATGCCTCTGGTGTGCTCAATAAGTCCCATGCCCCGGATAAGCCGAGTGATGTAGGGTCCAGCGAAGATAGCGCCCAAACGAACAAACTTACCCTGATGGGAAAGGGTCTCTGCTATTAAGTATCCCATATGGATAGGCTGACGCTCAATGATGTTGTAAAGCATAGTCAGATCGTGCCGCGTCACTACCCCAGTAGAGTCAACTCTGCCCCCAATACTCCTAGTCAGAAGAGCGTGGATAATTCGATGAGCTGGGTTTGTGAGTTGGGATGCCTTCCGTGTTCTAGAGCTAGCAGAGATGGAATGCCAATAAGCTGTGTTCGCTTTCAACTATGGGACTTCATCAATGGATTGCTTCAACGAGGATGATCGTAGTTGAGCCTCTGTATATAGTCCCAAATACATACCAATATCGTCCTCCGAAACACGGTGTTTCTTTCCAAAAGCCCGAAAAGTGACATGGTTTGATTGGTGGGTGAACGGATATGCCTTGACCATCTCTATGGAGCTAAGGACTTCTAAGGTAAGTTCCTTGAATTTGGCTTCTTCAATCGAAAACAATCTATCCCAACTACAATGGGAAATAAGCTCCAACACCGTGCCATCTACTCCCAAAGTGCTCAAAGCTTCCCAATCAATCTTCCTCACCGTGCCGAACCCTTTTCGTGATAGGAGTGCGTAGCGCGTCCTGTGTTCTTCCTTAGAAAATTGGGATTCATGGACGGGAGGGGAAGGTTCCCTCGTAGGTCTCTTGGAAGCTAGTTTCTTGATTGGCATCCTATAGAAACAAAATAGAGATTAACCAACTACCTTACAAGCAAAATAAGCACCAAAAAATGAAGAAATCCAAGAAAAAGTGAATTGCTACAGTAATATCGGAAAACTTTTTCAAGAACTTTGCTTGTAGAAGTAGCGAAAAAATTTTACAAACTAGGAAAAATACTTTGATAAACCTTAAACATTCACCCATCAACAAAATTCCAACAAATTTCAGCCATAAAAACAAGAAAAAATCAAAGTTTTGAGTGAAGTGCCATACTTTTGCCCTAGGGTAAGATGAGTGGATCCAAAGGGTAAATCCGGCCAAAAGCTTGCTCAAACTCCAAATTTTTGTCACCAAGATGGAAAAGAGGAGGAGGAGAGCAAACTAGAAAAAACAAAATGAGTAAAAACGATGGAGAAATGAGGGAGAAACGGTTGGAAGAATGGGGAAGAAGAATGAATAGTAGAAAGCCCCAAAATCTCCCTTTAAAGCCTTCACTCGGGTGGTCTTGCCAACCATCCTTGCGGCCGCAAGGATGGTCGGCAAGAAGCTCGGGATAACTCTTGCCGGCCATCCTTACGGCCGCAAGGATGGTCGGCAAGATTCTCTGTTTGCACCGATTCGATCTCCACACTTTGTACACATTAACCATCGATGAAACCTTGAAAAATATGGCCGGAAACATCATTTAAACACTCAAAACATCAACATGCATGCATCTAGAACAAGAATTCTTCAAAAACCACATGACAAACAAGTTAACAAAAAAAGCGAAAGAATCAAGAAAAACGACGAAAAGCACAACTACACACGAACCACTACTAAAAACATAAGTAAAATAAGACAACACAAATAAGAAAAAGAGTACGGGAAATGAAAGAAACTTGGGTTGCCTCCAAAGGAGCGCTTTTTTAACGTCATTAGCTTGACGTGCATTACCTAAAAAATCTCATGGTGGGACAAATGGAGGGAAGTTACCTCCAACCTTTGGAAACGGGTTGCCGGTCGGAAAATAATGTTTCAAACGATATCCATTGACTTTAAAAGTACCTTTTGTTGGATGGTAAATCTCGACGGCCCCATGAGGTAATACTTGTGAGACTGAAAATGGTCCATACCATCTTGATTTCAGTTTTCCCGGAAAAAGTTTCAATCGAGAGTTGAAAAGTAGCACTTGGTCTCCGACTTGGAAATGTTTAGCTTGTTTAATGTGTCGGTCATGGTATTCCTTTGTCTTCTCTTTATGCCGTACTGAACTCTCATACGCCACCGACCGCCATTCATCTAATTCATTTAACTGGAATTTTCTCTTGTGGCCTATTAGACGGGGATCAAAATTCAATTGCTTTATGGCCCAATAAGCTTTGTGCTCCAATTCGACGGGCAAGTGACAAGCCTTCCCATAGACCAACCTATACGGGGTTGATCCAATAGGGGTCTTAAATGCTGTTCTGTATGCCCAGAGTGCATCATCAAGTTGATCCGCCCAGTCCTTCCTGTTATGACTCACCGTTTTCTCCAAGATTCTTTTCAATTCCCTATTAGATACCTCGACTTGACCACTCCTTTGGGGATGGTATGCAGTTGAGATTCTATGTGATACCCCATATCGTTTCAAAACTTTTTCAAATTGTCAATTGCAAAAATGAGTGCCCCGGTCACTGATGATCGCCCTTGGAGTGCCGAATCTAGCGAACAATTTTTTTAGGAATTTTACCACCACTCTTGCATCACAGGTTGGGAATGCTTGCGCTTCTACCCACTTGGAGAGGTAGTCTACGGCCACGAGAATAAACTTATTGCCATGAGAACTAGGAAACGGTCCCATGAAGTCGATCCCCCAAACATAAAAAATTTCACAAGCTTGATTCCAAGTTTGCGGCATCTCGTCCCTTTTTGATATGTTATTTACGCGTTGACACCTATCACAGTGCTGCACAAGCATATGAGCGTCATGGAACATCGTGGGCCAATAAAATCCGGCATCAAGTACCTTCCTCGCTGTCCTGTTTCCACTGTAGTGCCCCCCTGCTGGCCCCGAGTAGCAATGCAACAGGATGTCATGTCCTTCTCTTGTTGAGACACATCTCCTGACAATTTGATCAGAACAAGTCTTGAACAGGTATGGATCCTCCCAAGTATAATGCTTTAGGTCGGCAAAGAACTTTTTTCTTTGTTGATAGGTAAGCGACTTTGGGAAAATCCCTGCTGCCAAGTAATTTGCGATATCAGCAAACCATGGTGTCTCATCCTCTTCCACTACTTGAATGCTGCATAACTGCTCCACAGGGAATGTGTCATTTATCCCCTCTCTCTTCAACTCCTCATCATGAGGGCCTTCAAGGCGTGATAAATGATCAGCGGCCAAGTTTTCTGCCCCCTTTTTATCCCTTATCTCTAGATCAAACTCTTGTAGTAGAAGCACCCAACGGATCAATCGAGGCTTGGCATCTGATTTATTCAGTAGGTATTTGAGTGCAGAGTGATCAGTATAAACAATTACCTTAGATAGCACCAAATATGATCGAAATTTATCAAAAGCAAAGACCACCGCTAGCAATTCTTTCTCTGTGGTAGTGTAGTTCTCCTGTGCGTCATTCAAAGTCTTGCTTGTGTAATAAATAGGATGAAAGTGCTTATCCCGTCTTTGTCCTAATACTGCACCCACTGCATAGTCACTTGTATCACACATCACCTCGAAAGGTAAATTCCAGTTCGGAGAAGCCACTATTGGTGCTTCAACTAGTTTCTTTTTCAAGCAGAGGAAGGCATTCATGCAATCTTCATTAAACTCAAAACGAGTATCTTTCTCCAAGAGCTTTGTCAGTGGTCGGGCGCTTGCAGAAAAGTCTTTGATGAACCTTCTATAAAACCCTGCATGTCCCAGAAAACTTCTGATTGCCTTCACTGAACTTGGAGGGGTAGTTTTTCGATGGTGGAGACTTTCGCTCTGTCTACTTCAATTCCCCTCCTTGAAATCTTATGCCCGAGTACTATGCCCTCCTTGACCAAAAAGTGGCATTTCTCCCAACTGAGGACTAAATTAGTCTCCTGACACCTTTTTAGGACCCGTTCAAGATTTTTAAGGCATAACTCGAACGAATCCCCGAAGACCGAAAAATCATCCATAAACACCTCCATGATATCTTCCACCATATCTTCGAAGATTGCTAATATACATCTTTGGAATGTAGCCGGTGCATTACAAAGTCCAAAGGGCATTCGACGATACGCAAATGCCCGTAGGGGCATGTGAAAGTAGTTGATGCGTCTCCGCAACAACACAACAGGGTGATGTGTGTCAACCCCTTGCGTTACCGCAAGTGCACGGGTCGTCAAGTAATAAAAGTGGACCCAAAGGGTCGGGTTGTCGAACCACAGGGAACAGAAGTACTAGTAATAGCCCCTCTTTTGTTATTTAGCCTAATGAATGTAGTGTATGATGATCTAATGGCCAACACTAAGAGTGTCACCACAAGTGCGCAGCAAATAAAAGGAAAAGAGTTCTCAATCAATAAAAGTGAGGTATCCGGACAATGCTCACCCTAGGATTCGGGTGTTGGATGTAGATTACAAGTGTTCTAAACGAAAATAATGAGTCTTGGGTATCCAAAGGTATAACGGTCCCTGCCTCCAGGTCGCCGATAACTAGTCCCCTACGTGGTCCCGGCGGAGAATTCTCTCGACGGCTCACACCACATATGACTGCTTAAAGCTCTAGCGATCCCAAAGATATAACAAATTCCTAAAAGTAGATCTAACCCTGCCTCCAGGTGAAAGATCCCTAACCCCCTACGAGGTCCCGGCGGAGAATTCTCTCGACGCCTCACACCACATATGGTTGCTTGACACTTTGGGAATATGGAGATAGGAAATATCTATCGGAAGGGAAAGGGGACACTCCGCTATCTCACGGCTCACCCTCTCAACAGTCTTTACTCTTGGTAATTCTAAACCTAGAGGTGATCTCTCTCTTCACTAGATTGAATAAAACATACAAGGCAATTAATAATGAAATCAAAAGCACAAACAAGTATTAAGAACTCAAGAGTAAAACTCAAACTGATAAATTCGAATAGATACACAATGTAAATCTAATGAAAATAAGAATCCTAGGGTTTACATGTCCGAATACCCTCTAGGGGTTTAGCTCTCCATGGAGCGAGTCACAAAACAAATAATAAATTGAGAATAAAGTTCCAAAGACATAAAGAATAACCCCCTTGAATCGTGATGATGGTCTTGATGGGTAGTTTCCACGTCTACATTGAATCCACTCCGAAGCTAGGTTGCCGATGGCTTCCTTGATGCTATGACGGAGGAAGAATCGATCCAAGTTGGTGAGGAAAGCTTCCCAAAGCCGCAAAGAACTCCTTCAAAGCCCTAGCCGCCTTGTCTCTCGAAAGTGGCCAAAAAGATCCCTAAAAATTATCAAAAGGCGGCTTTTATAATTTGAATTCGGGGCTTTACGCGGGCATCCACACGGGCATCCACACGCCCGTGTGGAAATTCCACACGGGCGTGTGAAGTACTCTGCTACAGTACTGCTACAGTAATTCTTCTACAGTACTTTGCTACAATAAATGTTACAGTAAATGCTACAGTGATTCCCCCCCCGAAGTCTTCCTTGGAGTCCACACGGTCGGGCACACGCTCGTGTGGTAGGGTGTGTGGCTTTCTATGCTTTGAAATCCTCAAGAACCTTCTTCTGCTTTGTACGGAAGCTGAGACATGGGCGTACTACTGCCTTTGTGCCCTTTCGGTTTGTGTAATGACTTGTACTCCTCCGAAAGTTGGCAACACCCCCATGCATATGAACACAGCTTCTGATTGTGGTCTTGAAACGTGTCATCACACCCTATCTTTGCTTCTTCCTGTATGTCATGTCTCCAAAGCCCTGTTTGCAGAAAAGAACACAAAACACACCTTGTTAATGCTAGAACCTGATAAAAGTGATGCTCAATGCATGTAAACTGATATTATAAAATATATATAATCAAGCACTTATCAGTAGTCTTCTCCTGATCTTTTGGTGCAATAGGAATCTGAAAGTATCCAGAAAGACCGTCCAAGAAACAGTAGTAAGAATGTCCCGCGAGTCTGTCAAGCATCTGGTCAATGAAAGGTAAAGGGAAATGATCATTCCTTGTAGCATCATTGAGTTTCCTATAATCAATACAGACTCTCCAACCTGTGACTGTTCTTGTGGGAACAAGCTCATTTTTTTCATTAGTGATGACTGTCATTCCTCCTTTCTTTGGCACCACTTGCACTGGGCACACCCAAGAACTGTCGGAGATAGGGTAGATAATGCCCGCATCAAGCAACTTTATGACTTCATTCTTCACTACCTCCTTCATGTTGGGATTGAGTCTTCGTTGGGGAATTGCTGAGGGTTTGTGATTATCCTCCATAAGTATTTTGTGTGTACAAAAAGATGGGCTGATTCCTCGAATGTCAGAAATCTTCCACGCAATTGGTACGCCCCTTGCGTAACCGCAAGTGCACCGGTCGCACAAGTAGTATAATGTACCATTTGGGTCGGGTAGTCGAATCCACAGGGACTGGTGTAGCTTCTAATACTAACGTCCTACTCAATATCTAACCAAATCAAGAATGAAGAAGTTGACTTTGGACTGACTTTGAGGAAGTTGAGGGAATGGAAAGTTCACCAAGGGAAGATTTAGGATTGACTCGATGGAGGAGATGGGACCCCGGGGTTGGGTTCGACGTTCACTAACTCGGTCTTTCTCGGTAATTATCGGGGATGTCTTCGGTTCTAAACCTAGTTATGCTATAAGCATGTGGTTTCTAGCGCCGCCGAGCCCTAAGTTGAACTCCCTCTCGCTTGCAACAATCAATAAAGATTCGCCAACCTAGATAGGAGAACCAAACTACCAAGCATCAAGCACTAAACAACAAACAAGATAGCCAATAACCTTGATTTATTGAAATGAACAAGACAATCATAACAACTGCAAGTAAAGACTACGAGTTCGAGCTACAACGTCATACAACCACCCCCGGGGCTCCCTTAAGAGTTTAGCCCCTCATGATAACAACCAACAAACACAATGCCAAAGAAATTACAAAACAAGGAATTGAAAACTCTCTAATTTCTTGCATCCTTGAGGTTGTCGAAGGAGCTATGATGTCGTGTAATCCCCTTCCGATCGGCCTACCATACGCTTGGCATTCCCTTGATCAAGCTGAGGACGAATCCCCAAAGCTCTCCTTTTCTTTCTCCCAAAGATCGCCCACCAAAAGTCCCCCAAAAACCTAAGTTTTTAGGGTTTTAAAGTTTTCCCGATGTGAGCACGGGCGTGATGAAACCGTGCTTCAAGCCGTGCAGATTACGGTCAAATAACTCTTCGGAAAACTCACAAACCTCGTAATCCGCACGGGGAAGCAAGACGGGCGTGCTTAGACCGTGCCGAGGCTTTGCACGACCGTGCTCGGCCGAACTCGCCCGTGCCGATCTATGGCCGCATTCTCCTGTAATTTTCACGGGAAGCAGCACGGGCGTGCTTCGACCGTGCTGAGGTTTTCACACCCGTGCTCAGCGGACTCAGGCTGTGCTGAATCGCAGTTGAATTCTTCTGCATTTTGCACGGGGAACAGCACGTGTGTGCTCAAACCGTGCTGAGCTTGATGAGGTTTCTTCTAAGTCCTTTAGCTTCTAAAATTGTTCCAAAAGCGCTTCTTTTTACTTCAGGACTTTGATATCTGCATGACGAACAACGAATACCTCAAATAGCACCGTACTTGGAGAATTATAGCCAAAACACTCAATAATGATGAAGGTATAGCATGCAATATATATATATGAAATGCGCTCATCAGCAATTGCCTTTTTGTGCCTCCTCAGCATGTTCAAGAGTTGGTCCTTCTGTTCCCTTGTTAAATCTGAGGCAATAACAACAGGGAGTGTAGATTCTTCCCCCAGGAAAGCGTATTCTAGATGATCAGGGAGGGGCTTCAATTCTAGCTCGGAGGTTCTTCAATTGATGACTTTACCCTTCTATAATTTCTAAGGTCACGCTCCTCAATCTCCTCCATTTCTTCTGGTCCCCATCACTGTTCAAGCTGCAATTCTTGGCTCAAAATTCTGCCTCAACCGTATTCAAATCATCCCTCCGGATGTAATCCACCTCTTCTACTCTTTCAACTGTTGACTGAATTACCTCCTCCTTATCTGAACGGGTTAATTCGGGAGGATTCTTCAGACTAGTGTCAAGTTCCTCAGGAGTATAATTAGACTGACTACTGGATGAGGGAATTTCTGTTGCCAACTTTCCCCAGTCTGATTCCAAAAATTTATTGAAGATTGACTGAGCTCCTTGATTCTGTACAGATTGCATAAATGTATACTGGCACAAATCTTCCTTTCAAAAATTATCGCTGAAAACCATGCTGTCACTCTGAACATGAGTCATAATGTTAGCTAACAACAAGAAATATAAAAGAGCAACAAAAGAATATAAAGCTGGAATAATTACAAAATCTCAACAACCAAAAACAAGAAAACACAAAAACAAAACAAACAAAAACAAAAAGAAAAACAAAAGAAAAAGAAAAGGCTAAATCAAAAAGCTTAAAGCTTTCCAAATAAGCCTCAGTGAAGTCCCCGGCAACGGCGCCAAAAACTTGGTGGTGATCCCGCAAGCGCACGGGGTCGTCAAGTAATAAACCACTCGCGCAAACACGAGTGGGTCGTATTCCCAAGGGCTCGAGAATGTATTCTTACTTCCTTTTTGCAATGTTGTCTAGCCGATCAGACTTGAGATTTGGAATAAGAAAGTAAAGAAGTAAAACAAAAGCAATTAAACTACTAAATACCAAGGGTGTTAAACGGGAGGAAAATCAGGGTAAGAAGATGGTCACGGATGAGGATCCCCTCGGGGTTACTAAAGTGCGAAGGATGTTGGATTAGCATGCAAGTGGCTTGATGGACCGAAAACCCTAGATTAGGTCAACCCGATGGTAACGGCAATTGACCCCTAATACGGTACGAGTATTGAATACGGGCTCTACCCGTACAATTCCTCCTACGATCGCAAAGGGTAAGATGGTTTTCTCAAACTAAGGTTGAATCACACATGAGTAATTAACCCTATAATTGGAGGGGTACAAATACCCGATGGTCACGGCGTATTTGTACGTATTTCTCTTCCAAGCTTGGTGAGTCTAATACTAGGGCAATGGTCATGCAACCTAGTATTGGCTAAGTATGGATACACAGAGTTCTCATGCATACCCAAGCGTTCAAAACACCAAACATGAATCACAAACAAACTAACAAGCATGAATTAAACCAAAACATCCAAACATCACAAGTTCACCCCAAGGTTCACCCACATCCGGTGACCTTGGGGTTTTAGTTGCTCATAGTCTCAAAATACATGAATAAAAGCACGAAAACAACTAAACCCAACATAAAAGACCTCCCTCCAAAGATCAAGGTCGAAGAAGCTTCCGAAGACGCCACTCGAAGGGGTGGCTTCCCGTCGTCTTCAACCTCTAAATTGGAAGCCCTAGAGGTAGATCCCGCTCAAGATCGCGCTCTCCTCGCCGATTCCTCCGTGGAAATGCCCTCTAAACTCTCCTTCTTGGTCAGATCTGGAAGTGTAGGTGTGGAGCTCCAAGAAGAGGCAAAAGTTTCCTTCAAAATGCCCTAGATCGCCCTTAAAACCCCAAATCACGATGGGTAAACGGGTCAGCATACAGCCGGTATGCTGAGCCCTCGGGATTTCTACATTTCTGCCAAGAAGTCCGCGATGAGCTACAGTAACTGCTACAATGAATGCTACAATACCGTGCTACAGTATCCTGTCTCGAAAACGCTGTGTCGAATTCGCTTCCCATCTCGTCGTCGAGTCCCCAAGGCTTCTGGCTGGCCTGAAATACAAAGATAAAGCAATTTAGACCGAAAAGGGCATAGAGTCAACAATAAGATAAGAAAATAATACACAAAACATACATGTAAATACGTACTTTTAGACGTTTATCAATTCCGCGGATATCAGAGATTTTCCATGCAATTGCTTTCTTATGCTTACCTAAAACATCGAGGAGTTTATCTTTCTGTTCTCTAGTTAGGTCCGATGCAATGATAACAGGGAGTGTGGCTTCTTCCCCTAGGAAGGCGTATTCTAGATGATCAGGGAGGGGTTTCAATTCTAGCTCTGGAGGTTCTTCAATGGATGACTTTACCCTTCCATAATTTCTAAGGTCACGTTCCTCAATCTCCTCTATGTCTTCTGAGTCACCATCACTATTCAAGTGGCATTCCTTCGCTCGAAATTCTGCCTCAATTGTAATCAAATCATCCCTCTGAATGTACTTCACCTCTTCTACTCTTTCAAATGTTGACTGAATTATCTTCTCTTTATCTGAATAGGTTAACTCAGGGGGATTCTTCAGACTAGTGTCAAGTTCCTCAGGAGTATAATTAGACTGACTACTGGGTGAGGGAATTTCTGTTGCCAACTTTCCCCAGTCTGATTCCAAAAATTTATTGAAGATTGACTGAGCTCCTTGATTCTGTACAGATTGCATAAATGTATCATGGCACAAATCTTCATTCCGATGATTATCGCTGAAATCCATGCTGTCACTCTGAACAGGAGTCATAATGTTAGCTAACAACAATAAATACAAAAAGAGCAACAATAAACACAAAGCTGGAATAATTACGAAATCTCAACAACCAAAAACAAGAAAACACAAAAACAAAACAAACCACACAACAAAAAGAAAGAAAAACAAAAGAAAAAGAAAAGGCTAAATCAGCAAGCTTAAAGCTTTCCAAATATCCCTCGGTGAAATCCCTGGCAACGGCGCCAAAAACTTGATCGACACGGAAAGTGTGAACACCCGCAAGCGCACGGGGTCGTCAAGTAATAAACCACTCGTGCACGC
Organism: Dioscorea dumetorum; assembly: GCA_902712375.1. Classification (NCBI taxonomy): domain Eukaryota; kingdom Viridiplantae; phylum Streptophyta; class Magnoliopsida; order Dioscoreales; family Dioscoreaceae; genus Dioscorea; species Dioscorea dumetorum. The sequence goes on from CACTHL010000222.1 coordinate 4,523,403, forward strand.
ACGAGTGGGTCGTATTCCCAAGGGGCCCGAGGAGCTACTTTACTCACTTCTCACTTGTTGTTTAGCTCACCGATTCCATTTCAAGAGAATAAATAAGAAAGAAAACAAATAACAACAAGAGAAATTTTCTAAATAAATGCGACTGAATCAAAACACGGGAGATGCTCAGGGATGAAAAATGGTCATTGATGAGGATCCCCAAGGGGGCTACTCAAGTGAGTAGGATATTTGAGAAATTAAGTATGTGGCTAGTTGGACGGAGAAAACCTAAACTTAGGTCAACCTAATGGTCACCCCAATTGACCTCTAACCCGATACAAGAGTTGAATAAAGAATTTCTTCCACTCAACCTCTCACACGGTTGCAAGGAGAATAATGGTTTCCTCAAGTTAGGGTGGAAACACTAGTTAGTTTTCAACCCTAGAAATGGAGGGGTACAAATACCCGATGGTGAAGGCTGAGTGCCGCTTGAATCCCCGGAGAAAACCTTCCGAAGACGCCACTCGAAGGGGTGGCTTCCCGTCGTCTTCAACCTCCAAACAATGAAGCTTTTGAAGTAGATCCTCCTAGATCTTGCTCTCCCCACCTAAGAAAGCCCGGATTTCCTCTCCTTTTGCCCTCCAAAATGGTGTGGAAGTGATGTCCAAACCCTTGCCTTTTTTGTCTCCCAAAACTCTCCCCAAGAAGATGCAAAAGTCCACAAATAAATGCCCTAGATCGCCCTTAAAACCCCAAATCCCGATGGGTAAACGGGTCAGCATACAGCCGGTATGCTGAGCCCTCAGGATTTCTACATTTCTGCCGAGAAGTCCGCGATGAGCTACAGTAACTGCTACAGTGAATGTTACAGTACCGTGCTACAGTATCCTGTCTCGAAAACGCTGTTTTGGTGTCGAATTCGCTCCCCATCTCGTCGTCGAGTCCCCAGGACTTCTGGCTGGCCTGAAATACGAAGACAAAGCAATTTAGACCTAAAAGGGCATAGATTCAACAATAGAATATGAAAATAATACACAACACATACATGTAAAATACGTACTTTTAGACGTTTATCATACTTCCCCTTCATCTATTTCCTAGCCTAACAATACGAGTGAAAAGTACATCTACTGAAATCTATAAATAAAAGTATAAAGCTACCACTACACGCCAAATAAGCATACAAGGGACGGACGAACAGGAGAAGGCGTTATTTGGACAGATAATCCCCCTAGGGTTGTCATTAAGGCTCGAATTAAGAATGATGTGTTGTGATGGTGGTTTGGACTGAGAGATTCCTAAATTAAGTTAATCCCGAATCCCTCGGTGATCAGCCCTAATCCCATACAAGTATTGACCGGAATCCCTTCCGGTCAATTCCTTCTACGATTGCAATGCACTCAGGGAATCCCTTATCAGGAGTAAACACTCTTCTGGGTCTAAGCCTAACATTCAGAGGGGTACGTAATACCCGAATCCCTCGGCGTATTGGTACATGAATCCCTTTCAGTCTATGTGAGTCTAGTACAAGGGCGATGGTCACGCTCCAAGTACAACCTAGAAATTGAACAGCAGAGTTCTCATGCGGTCCAAGACAGTAAAACACACATAGAGAGAATCACAAACCATAGAAATTCTTATACAAAAAATTCAACATCCAACACTAAATCACAAATGATTCTCATCCATAATTACAACAAAACTACCCTAGGGTTCATCATGCCCAAATCACATACAAGTTAGTTCCTCATGAAAGAGGAACACTCATACAAATCCAATTAACAAACAAGCATAAAGAAAAGCAAAGAACACTCCCTCTAGCTTTGGATTGCCTTGGATGGAAGAAGATCGTCGATGTCGCCGAGATCGAGCCTCAAACGACTCTTTGAAGCCTTGGATCTTCCCCCTATTTCCTCCTCCAATGATTGCCTCCCTCTTAGTGAAGAATGGCGCGGTGGATCGCCGGAAGACACCGCCGGCAAAGGTGGTGCGGCGGCCCAAGAAGAGGAGAAGAAGAAGAGTTAAAAGATTCCCATTAAATGCCCTAACTTTTCCTTTAAAAGCAATTTTCGAGCATCCATGCGGGCTGCCTTGCGGGCGCATGCTTGCCCGCAAGGCTCCCAGCCCTTTCCAAGAAAAACCCGTTTTGTGCTACAGTGATATACTACAGTATTCATCTACAGTACTGCTACAGTGACGAAAAGCTCGGAAACGTCGTATTTGATACGGATTGCTTCCCATATACGTTCTTGAGCTCATTTTGGCTTCTTCAAGGCCTGTAACACAAATAAAACCAATTTAAACGCGAAACGGGCATCAACTCATGAAAATACATGCAAAATAGTACTAGAATAAAACATATAAATACGTACATTTAGACACTTATCACTCATTAAGTCCGGATTAAGTAAGAGTAATTAGAGTCTGATACTTCTCTTCACTCTAGTGATTACTTTTTGTTCTTTATTTCTCTTAATCACTTTTTGATTGATCTCTACACCAATTGAGTTTTCCTTGGTTAATTAGCAAGTGTGTTTGTTGCTAACGTCTACTCCCTGTGGATTCAACTACACACCCTTTGGGTACTTTATTACTTCGACAACCGTGCACTTGCGGAACACACACGCAAGGGTGTGCCAAACACCGAAGCGAGCATCTAAGGTTTTTGTAATTTCACTTACAAATCAACTAGGTCCCATTTGCAACTTAGATATCCAAACCAAGCAACCTGTTGAGGAGATTCCTTTTGAAGATGATAAAGAAACATGCGTGAACAATGAGGAAGTAGGATAGAAAGAAGAAGTTGTGCTAGACAATCGAGTTGAAAGAGTAGAGTCTCAATTTGAAAATGATGAATGTTTGAATGGACAGCATGTTTATTAGGAGGTAACAGAAGAAGAGGGTTTGCTGAAGTCATGTCTCTTTCTTGTTGAAAAGGTAAACAAAGCAACTCCCATAGCAATGAAACAAGTAGCATTCCAAGGAATTCATCAACCTGCAAAACACAATAAGGATGATTTGGGAGTTAAAGAAGACTCGGGTAGGAGGCTAAAACCATCCAAGGACCCACCTGAGCTGACCTTAAACAATTCCTGGTCCAACTTGTTTCCATGAAGGCCTAAATTAAAAATGGTCAAGCCTGCAATAAAAGTGCATCCCCAGCCAGAAAAAATGGTGTTTATAGGAAGTAGCTATGCAAGCTACTGCCGGGAGGAGTGATAAGTGTCTAAATGTAAGTATTTCCATATATGTATTTCATATAACTAGCATGTAGTTTATTAAGAATTTACGCCCTTTTTACACTTAATTGTCGGGAGGAGTGATAAGTGATGGTCGCCGTGCGCGTCGCTAAAAAGCGGGCACACGGCTCCCCGGCCGCAAGTGCACGGGTCGTTAAGTAATACCTCTTGTGCGGGCACAAGATGGTCGTATTCCCTAGGGTCCCGAGATCCACTATCACTTTCTCTTCGACAGTTGTTTAGCCGAATCAAAACAATGGTTGTTGTAAGGAAATGAAATTAAACTAACAATAAAAGCTTTAACTACTAACAGGTTGCACACACCGTGAAGAAATCAAATAAAGGAGATAAAGCCCTGGGCGAGGATTCCCCCGGGAGAAATACAAGTAGGGACGTTGTGATAACAGGTAATGCATGCATGGAGTGTAATATTTTGATTCATCTAGGCTCGGAATTCGACTACCCCGGAACCTCCGTAGTGTAGCCCTAATCCAGTACGAGTTTCTTTATCCTAAGGATACTCACACGATGTCATTGGGACTAAGGAGCCTTGGTTAGAGTTATCTATAAGCAATTGCACTAAGATGAACTCTACAACCTACGGGAGGCTACCGGCACCCGGAACGTCCGATGTACCAGTACAATGGATCCCTCTTCATCCTATGTGGATCAAATGCGAGAGCGCACCTCGTGCAACCAAGCACAATCGATAAGATGAAATACCGAGTTCTCATGCAATTTACTACAATTAAGTACACAAAGTATGAAACCAAATGACACACCATGCATTCATTGAATTAAGAGTACAACATCCAATACAAGTATTCCTCCCAAGGTTCACCGGTTGCCCGGTGGCCTTGGGTGGTTTAGTTCGACATGAATAAGAAGGAAAATTCACACAATAAAGAGTACATCAAAAAAACACCAAAACCTCCCTCTTGAACGTGTCGACTAGGTTTGATGAAGAAACTTGCCGAATCCGCGTCGGCAAGCTCTAGGATGACGATCCTCGAGTTCTCCCGTCTTCTCCCCCTCGATTTCTCTCCAAAACAACCTCCTTTGATAAAACGTTTAGCGTCAGGGTGTTTTTAGGCGTCGGTGGCCAATATCCCTAAAGAAAATCCCTAATCGGGCTTAAATACCCCGACCAGTGTGCGGCCTAGTGTGCGGCCACACCAGGCCGCACACCCTTCTGCCAGGTGTGTGCGGGCTGTGTATAGCCCGCACACAGGCCCTAAAATGGGCCTGGTTGTGTAGGAACGCATGGGTGCCCTCAGGAGCTCGTTTATCCTTTGTTTCTTCGCTTTTCGGCCTTGATTTTCTACTTCTAAACGCTCCTCTCAACGTAACTGGTCCGTGGATGCCCTGAAATAAGAAAAATAAGAAAAACACATCAAAGGGCAACTGTTTTATTCAATTAATGCATGAAAGTATAAGTAGTTCACCGTTACAAAACGGTGTATTTAGACAATTATCAAATCACACCCATTTAAGGGTTTTCTTGTCCCCAAGCAAACAAACATGTAAAACGGGAGGAATTGATGAGTGGCTAAATACACAACTTCCAGCTCAAGTGTAAGCATATAATAGCACATGTAGGATTCTAAATGCTAAGCTACAACCAATAACAAATTTTCAACCATTCGTTCAGCAAGATGATGCTGTGTGTGTGCAACCTTCTTTATCTGGATCCTTGTAACATAGATGGGAGAAAATGATACCCCGAGGACCACTTCTTAAAGCACATCACACCACTTATAGCAGTAACACACCTTGAAACGATAGGGAACCCCCTAATGAATTTACAAGGCACTTATGTTTCTCCTCTGTACCAAATTGGCTTTATTCACACTTTTTGTTTTTTGACAAACATGATCTGTAATCAACTCTTTAGAAGGGTAACTATGCTGATAAGGCACCAAAAAGACCCAACTTACTTAGAAGATTACATGCTCACATGAACATGCTCGTGCTTTCCTAGCTTTTGGCTTAGGGAACACGCTTTTTAGGAGCCTGAACACTAAGTTAATTTGCTATTCCAGTATAGGAGCATTGTCATTCGTATTGTTGTACAAAACTCTTTTTACTTGTTGCAAAATATTCTCTTACTGCAAAATATTCTCTATGCTGCCAATTTTTAAGAGAAACAGAAGCCCTCAAACAATTCATTAGAGAGAAGCCTAACACCTCAAGGTACGTAACGCTAAAAATGGGTTAGCTACTAAGAGGGTCACGAAGGTTATCATTTAACCCAACCTAGGTGTCCAAGGTCTAGGCCAAAAAGGTATGTGATGGTATGCCGTGAATGATCGAAATTCATTAAGTGCAGGGTTGTGTGCAAAGCTTACCATCCATCGTTATCCTCCTCTACTATATACTTAAGTATCATAGCCATCACCGGTTCAAATCATGCATTAATGTCATTAGAGTTCACCCCAAAACAGGCATGCACCGAAAACAAGATAAAATTGACTCTAAAGAACAAAAGTGTATGCATGCCACCCCCCACTTAAAGTCGTACATTGTCCCCAATGTATAAAATCAGCGGCTAAAAGAATAAGATAAAATGAATAAAGCATAAATAGGGGGGTGAGAAGAACTTCCCTGAATCATAGTGGCAGCGCTTGTCAAGATAGGTTGAGTGGCCGTGGCGCTCCCTATGATAGTGGAGAGACGATAAGACAATGTCCATGTCTGGCCCTGCGAGGTAGACAGGACATCAAATCGAGACATCCTTAATCATCACAGAAAGTTTATTAAAGAAAACTACAGAAGAACAACCAAAAGTAAGATAGCAGCTTGGAAGAGTTAAGCTCTTTCCAACAGACTACAAACACAACTGCAGAGAAAATAATAAAAAAACTGTGAAAAACAACAAAAAACTCAAAACCAGGTATCCCAGGAGTCGGTCTTTGCCGGTGGTGCTGAGGTGTGTGGATGTGCAGTCGACGAAAATTGGTGTGGAAAACTAGAGATCGCATTTTAAGAGCTTAGATCGGCAAAGTTTCAAACACCAAAATGTGGAAGAAGATTGTTGTGGGGGGGGGGGCGGAGGAGGAGGAAAAAGAGCGGTAGGGAAGGTGCCATGAGGAGGGGCATGGGCTGCCCCCAAAAGAAAAAATGTCTTTGCGGCTAGATCCGTGCGCACAACCGGCAAGCACACGGATGTGTGCGACCCGGCATGCGGGCCCCACACCAAGCCACACGGCCTTCGGCCGTGCTTGTGCGGCCGGGTGTGCGGCCTCACACCAGGCCGCACGGGGCTGCTAGAGACCTGTGCGGGCTATGCGGCCGCACACGGGCCGCACTGACCCTCTGGCGGTCTTTGCGGGCTGTAGCATGCCCGCACATCCTCCGAAGTGCCGAAGTAAGATTTTTTTTCTCAATTTTTGCTCCAAAAATGATGACACCAATCGATGAGTAACTTATAAAACACGTAACCTTCGCCGACAAAAGTGAAAATCACACAACATCAACCGACAATACATCGACAAAATAAAATGAGACTGAAGTTATCTAATCACAAATATTAAATAAAATATACACCTACATAGAAAAGCAAAACATAACAAAAAAAAAAACACCACAAAGCACACAAAGTAAAATGAAAGAAAATACGAGGAAAATAAACTTGGGTTGCCTCCCAAGAGCGCTTGTTTAGAGTCACGAGCCTGACATTTCTGTTCATTTTCTCAGGGTGGTTCAAAGGCAAAATTTATACCTTGTTTGACGAAGAATGAAGGTGACGAGCTAGGAAGGTTAAGTGACATCATACTCTTAATGTTATAAGCTCCCAAGTCAACTGTGAAGATAGACGTCACCTTGATCTTTTCACCCGGGGAACCCTGCTTAGTCACCTTTTTCCAAGCCTTCTTCTATGGTGGTTCCTCACAGCTCCCGCTTCCCTTGGCTTTCGCCTTCTTCTTTTTAGGACCAAGTGGCTTTTAATGGTTCTATTCTCCCTTGTCTTCAGCTTCGATTTCCTCCTACTCTTCGCTCAAGTACTCGTCAAGGGGATTAATCGACAGAACCTCCTGCACACACTCAGACACAATTAGTTCGACCTCATCAAAAGCATAGGAGACGTCATCTCGCTCCTTGGGATGCTTCATTGCGTCTGGGAGTTTAAACACAGCTTCTTCATTCCCGGCTCTAAGTGTCATTTTGCCATCTTGGATGTCAAGTAGGGTGCGAGAGGTTGCCAAAAATGGTCTTCAAAGGATTATAGGCACCTCAGCAGTTTCATTGATATCCAAGATAACAAAATCAGCCGGGAGCACGAGTCCTCCCACGCTCACTAATACATCACTCACAACTCCCTGAGGTCGGCGTACGGACCGGTCTACGAGTTGTAGAGTCATCCATGTAGGTTCGAGTTCCTGCTGTCCCAATTTTAAAAAGAGACTGTATGGCATAACATTAATACTTGCTCCCGAATCTGCCAAGGCCTTCTCTACCACATTCTCTCCGATCTTGCATTCAATTACAAGGCCTCCAGGATCTCGAACTTTTGATGGGAGTGCACTTTGTAATATGACGGAACAATTTTCACTCAAAGCTACACTGGATGCTTCCTCCAGCTTCCGCCTGTTTGTCAATAAGTCCTTCATGAACTTTGCATATTTAGGAATCTGTGCGAATGCCTCAACGAGTGGAAGATTGATGTGGAGTTGCTTCAACAAAAGTAAAAACTTCTTAAACTGATCATCCCCCTTATGTTTTTTCAATCTTGCCGGGTAAGGAACTTTGGGTGAAGCTTGGTTCGGTTCAGTTTCGGAGGTGGGGTTGTTGCTCTCCTCAATGTCAACCCTCGCTCTTGGGGTTGTATCTCTGACAACATTTTATCCTTTCCCACTCAATTTCCCACTTGGGGGTTGAACCTCGATCTCTCGGCCACTCCTCAGAGTGATAACTTTCAGCTGTTCACAAGGGTTTTCTACAGTGCTACTCAGCAAACTACCTTGCTGCCGATCTGATCCTGCTTTTGCTAATTGCCCAATCTGTTTCTCCAAATTCTGAATTGAAGCATGGACGTTTCTGAAATTTGCCTCTGTGGCGATCATGATTTTCGCCAATGCTTCTTCAACTGACGCTCTATTCTCCTTCTGTTGGGGTGGAGCATGCTGGAATCCTAGTGGGGGCTGATGTCTCTGCTGGTTCTGATTACCCCACTGAAAATTTGGGTGATTTCTCCACCCGGGATTATTGGTAGATGCATAAGGATTCCCTTGAGGTCTCGGATTTTGACCTACAAAGTCAACTTGTTCTGTGGATGCGCCCGTGGTAACTGTAATAGGATAAAGGGTGGCCGAATGTCCACCTCCATAAACCTCACAGGACAGGACGGGCGCGGAACGAGAACTTGCCCTTTCAGTTATTAATAGGTAAAATCTTCTTGTCAGAGCGTCCATCTTGGCCTCGAGTGCAGTATTGGCACTCACCTCATGAACACCGGCAGCTCGTGACACCTCGGTTCTTGAACCCCAGTGAGACTCATTCCTCGCCATGTCTTCTATCAATTTTTCAGCCTCTTCGGGGTACATATTACTGAGAGAACCCCCTGCTGCTGCATCAATAAGTTGGCGAGTCTAGTAGTTCAAACCATTGTAAAAAATTTCGATCCTCATGCATGACTAATACCAGTGATGCGGGCATATCCTCAATAGATCCTTGAAACGCTCATGCGTCTCAAACAGTGTTTCCGAATCCCTTTGACTGAATGCTGAAATCTCTTGTCGTAGTCAGGCGGCCTTACTAGGGGGAAAGTACCTCCCCAAGAATTTGTCCACCATATCCTCCCAGGCCTTAACGGAGCCTGGTGTCAAGCCCTGGAACCATCTGTAGGTTACCCCTCGAAGACTGAAATTGAACAACCTCAACTTGGCTGCATCATCTGATAAACCATTGATCTTGAAGGCCGAACAAATCTGCAAGAAGCATGATAGATGCTCATTTGGATGTTCATCTGCCAACCCATCGAACTGCACGGAATTCTGTATCATGCCGATGGGTCTTGCCAAGTCAAAGTTGTTTGCGGCTGCTGCGGGCATTTGTATACATGATTCCTCCCCCGTAAACTGTGGTCGTTCATAATCCGAAAGTGTCCTCCAATGTTCTGCCATACTGTTCGATGTTCCTTCTTCAGTAGGCAGAGGATCAACTGATGCTTCCATTGGGTAGTTAGAGGGTCTCAATGCTTCCGTCAACCTCCTGCGCAAAGTTCTCTCGATCTCTTCGTCAACCTCGATATAACCGGTGGGGTTGCCGTGGGTCATAAAATCCCCCAAGCTGCAAGGAAGTGGACACTAGTCAGTGGGGACGGTAAGTAAACAAGTATACAATATAAGCCCAAGTTCCACTAATAAAACAAATAACATCCAAGCAAGAGAATAAAAAGTGAAAATAAAATGTAACAAAAGAGTAAAGACACAAAAGAAAAAGAAATTGGCTAAGCGAACGTCTATGAGTTTTCCTAATGTTCTCGGAATTCCCCGGCAACGACGCCAAAAACTTGATGGTCGCCGCGCGTGTCGCTAAAAAGCGGGCACACGGCTCCCCGGCCGCAAGTGCACGGGTCGTCAAGTAATACCTCTTGTGTGGGCACAAGAGGGTCGTATTCCCTAGGGTCCCAAGATCCACTATTACTTTCTCTTCGATAGTTGTTTAGCCGAATCAAAACAGAGGTTGTTGTAAGGAGATGAAATTAAACTAACAATAAAAGCTTTAACTACTGACTGGTTGCAAACACCGAGAAGAAATCAAATAGAGGAGATAAGGCCCCGTGCGAGTATTCCCCTAGGAGAAATACAAGTAGGGACGTTGTGATAACAGGTAATGCATGCATGGAGTGTAATATTTTGGTCCGTCTAGGCTCGGAATTCGACTACCTCGGAACCTCCGTAGTGTAGCCCTAATCCAGTACAAGTTCCTTTATCCTAAGGATACTCACATGATGTCATTGGGACTAAGGAGCCTTGGTTAGAGTTATCTATAAGCAATTGCACTAAGATGAACTCTACAACCTACGGGAGGCTACCGGCACCCGGAACCTCCGGTGTACCGGTACAATGGATCCCTCTTCATACTATGTGGATCTAATGCGAGAGCACACCTCGCATAACCAAGCATAATCGATAAGATGAAATGCAGAGTTCTCATGCAAATCACCACAATTAAGTACGCAAAGTATGAAACCAAATGACACACCATACATTCATTGAATTAAGAAGACAGCATCCAATACAAGTATTCCTCCCAAGGTTCACCGGTTGCCCGGCGGCCTTGGGAGGTTTAGTTCGACATGAATAAGAACGAAAATTCACACAATAAGGAGTACATCAACAAAACCACCAAAAACTCCCTCTTGAATGTGTCGACTAGGTTTGATGAAGAAACTTACCGAATCCGCGTCGGCAAGCTCTAGGATGAAGATCCTCGAGTTCTCCCGTCTTCCCCCCCTCGATTTCTCTCCAAAACGACCTCCTTTGTTAAACTTTTAGCGTCGGAGTGTTTTTAGGCGTTGGTGTCCAAAGTCCCCAAAGAAAACCCTAATCGGGCTTAAATACCTCGACCTGTGTGCGGCCAGTGTGCGGGCCACACACTTGGCCACACATTGATGTGAGGCCGCACACCCTTCTGCCAGGGGTGTGCGGGCTGTGTATAGCCCGCACACAGGCCCTAAAATGGGCCTGGTTGTGTAGGAACGCATGGGTGCCCTCCGGAGCTCGTTTATCCTTTGTTTCTTCACTCCTCGGCCTTGATTTTCTAGTTGTAACTTGTCCGTGGATACCCTAAAATAAGAAAAACAAGAAAAACACATCAAAGGGCAACTGTTTTATTCAATTAATCCATGAAAGTATAAGTAGTTCACCGTTACAAAACGGTGTATTTATACACTTATCAAATCACCCCGCACTTAAGGGTTTGATTACCCCCAAGCAAACAAACATGGAAAAAGAAGAAGAAAGCGGTCCATGTACGGACCTTTATATTGACCCAATCATTAAACCATATACTGACCCAATCATGATAACCTCGCTCTGATACCACTAAAGTAGTGTCACGCCCGACCCTCGGGTCCCGGCCCATGGCACTACCGCCACGACAACCCAGGGGAGGTCAAGCACCTCCCTCAACCCCAGATCGCCGCAAGGCTTCCTTGTTACCAGTATAATATTAACATCACAACAGTAATATTCTATGTGGGATCTCTTGTGCTTCTCTTGTGCTTTGTTGCTTGTGTAGAAGTTGTGTGTTTAAGTTTTTGTCGAGTTTTATTTTTGTTGGGATCTTAGTTAAGGTCTTTTTGAGAGGTTAAAAGATGGGGGAAAAGTGTTTTAAAAGGTGTAAGCAAGGAAGGGACCTTGCGGGCACTTAGTGTCCCCGCAAGGAGCCAAAAAAGGGGCCTTGCGGCCTCCCATGCGCCCGCATGGGAGCCCGCAAGGACCCCGGCCAGAAGTGCATGCGGGCTCCCATGCGGGCGCATGGGAGGCCGCATGGCTTCCTGGTTGAGGCTTCGCTGCCTCCCTTGCGCCCGCAACGGAGCCCGCGAGCCCTCCCGCGCTTTGGGGCCTATTTAAACTGTTTTCAAACTCAAAGGGCCTTTTTAAGACCCCATTTCCCTCTCTTTTTCTCCCCATCTTGAATTCTCATTCTCCACTCCATTAGATCTTCATTCTTGAGCTCCAAGAAAGAAGAAAGGTGTTGATCTTCCCCTCTTCTCCATTGGTGATGATTCTCCTCTAGTTTTAGCAACGTTTGAGGTGGGTTTTCTTCTCTTCTTTAATTCCTTGTTCTTTTATTCAATTCTCTTTAGATCCATGAAGAATTAGTGTGGATTTAGTATGGATCTAATATTTAGTTGGGATTTAGCTATGGATCTTATGTTTGAATGGTATAGGAGACTTGATTTCATCTTTTGGTGAAGAATGAAGGAGATCCTTCATCTCTATACCTTTGATTCTTTTAGATCCGAACCCAATTAGGATATTCTTGATTTCATTTTGATTTTTATGGGTTTAAGGATTCTATTATTGTTAATTCTTGAATCTATAACACTTACTAAACCCTAGAAGCCATGAGATCTAATTTTGGATCATTCTTTACTCTCTTGTTTATTTTTTGGGTTATGTGATTGATTCTTGTTTTTCTTGGATGGTTAATGGCTTCAAGAAGGTGGATCTAAAGGCAAGGGTAAAGATCAAGTAGGCGAGTATCCAAGTATTCGATCTCGCCAAGTTTGTGAGTGGGAATTGTTTAATTAAAGAGCTATGATCATGCTTGTTTAATAATGCATGCCTTGAAATGAGAAATTCTTGATTTCAATGGATTCTTGAAGTGTTTCTTCAAAACTGAAATTATGATGCTATATGATCTTCTTAATTCTTGATTTCATTTTAATGGACTCATGAGATGATTTCCTTGAGATCTAGAAACCTTGATGTTTATGATCTTACTTAACTATTGATTCTATTACAAAAGGCTCATGAGATGATTTCCTTGATGATAAACGTCTAAATATACGTATTTTTTACGTAATTGTGTATATTATTTTATTATCTTTTTAATGAGCTGATGCCCTTTTTCGGTCTAAATCTCTTTATTTTGTGTTGCAGGCCCTGAATAAGCCAAAATGAGCCCAAGAACATATTGATGAAGAAACGGACACCAAATACGTCGTTTTTGGGGCCTTTACTGTAGCAGAGGTACTGTAGCAGCACATTTTTACTTATGTTTTTAGTAGTGGTTCGTGTGTAGTTTTGCTTTTCGTCGTTTTTCTTGATTCTTTCGCCTTTTTGTTAACTTGTTTGTCATGTGGTTTTTGAAGAATTCTTGTTCTAGATGCATGCATGTTGATGTTTTGAGTGTTTAAATGATGTTTCCGGCCATATTTTTCAAGGTTTCATCGGTGTTTTGTGTGTACAAAGTGTGAAGATCAAAATGTGCAACCTGAAAAATCCCGAGGACCATCCTTGCGGCCGGTATGCTGACCCCTCGCGATTTTTCCCGAAGTTCTTGCCGACCATCCTTACGGCCGTAAGGATGGTCGGCAAGACCACCCGAATGAAGGTTTAAAGGGAGCATTTGGGGTTTTTACACTATTCATTCCTCTTCCCCATTCTTCCAACCTTTTCTCCCTCATTTCTCCACCGTTTTTACTCATTTTTTTTGCTCTAGTTTGCTCTCCTCCTCCTCTTTTCCATCTTGGTGACAAAAATTTGGAGTTTGAGCAAGCTTTTGGCCGGATCTAGCCCTTAGATTCACTCATCTTACTCTAGGGCAAGGGTTTGATCTCTCACTCAAAACCTTGAATTTTTCTTATTTTTGTGGATGAAATTTCATGGAGTTTTGTTGTTTGTTGTTTTTGAGGGTTTTGGGAGCAATTTCAAAGCTTTGTAAAAATGTTTATGCTCCATTTACAAGAGAAGCTCTTGCAAAATCTTTTGGGAATTACTGTAGCAATTCTTGAATTCTTTCACATTCCCATCATGTTGAACCATTGCTTCTCTTGTATGTGACTTAATCTTGAATCATATTTGTAAACCCTTAGCCATGCTTGCATTATTGAGCTTTGGACACCATGATAATGATGAACAAAGAATTTGCTTTGATTTTGTTTTGCTTGATTGTTGTGTTGTATTAGTTGTTTGTTTTGTTTGCTTTTGTTTGTGTTTTTTTTTTTTTTTTTTTTTTTTTTTTTCTCTTTTTGTGTGTGTTAGATGCCTTGATATGATGTTCCTTTCTATCTTGTAGGATGGAAGTAGGGCATCAAGCTCGCCTTCTCTCTCGATCATCTACTCGCATCATTGGTGGCTACCCCGATCTCTTGGACTTCAAGACTCATGTTTTGAGACTCGGGGAAGTTCATGAACCCTCTTATTATGCTTTTATTGCCTATATTTTTTATGCACTGCTGATTTAGACACATTGAGGACAATGTGCATCTTTGAGTGGGGGGTGGATTTTCATGAACTTTGGAATTGTTTTAAATTGAATGCATGACTCACCTATGATATCTATGATCTTTTTGTTAAGGATTTCCTAGCTTGGTAGAATGATAGTCGTGAGTTGTACTCTACATTTGCTTGAATGTAGTTCTGTTTCACCTTTAGTGTATTTATGCCTGCTCACTTTAACTTCCATTTCTGACACTCTAACCCATCTTATTGATTTAGTGTTAGGATGCTAAATTCTTCTTTCAATAGTCCTTTAAAAACTTTTGAGTCTCCTGTTTTTGCTTTAACCCCAAGTAAGGTTTTTAAGTGAGGTTTTTAGCAGGCTGTTGATCAGGCGTCTAAAAAAAAAAAAAAAAAAAAAAAAAAAAAAAAAAAGTGAAAAATAAGTCTATGTCAGTATTCCTCTGCTTGTAAAAGCATGAATGCGTATATGTAGATTTGTAGTCAAGTAAGTTGGGTGGCTCTTGTGCCTTGCCAGCATGTGCATCCTGCTGAAAGATTTTTCTGCAGTCTACGTTAGACGGACTCGGAAAAAAATAAAAATAAAAATAAAAATAAAAAAATTGACCTTTCGGGCGCCTGAAACCTGTTCTATCTGCACTTGTTGTTAAAGTTCTGTTTTGGAGGCCAGAAGATTTTTAATTGACTATTGAGAGGGTCTTTAGCATTCCTAACACTAACTTCAATTTGTGTGAGGTGAATGGACATCCGGGGGTAATCCAGGGTGTGGAGATCAGTGTGGGAGTCAGCACACACTCACAATGACACTTTGGATGAAACAGAGCTGATATTGCTTGTCTATTCACTGAACAACTCACTTCCTGATTTCTAACCATCTGTGCTAGTGAAGCCCTGTACATTTGAGCTTGAGGTCGTATATTTAGCCATTTATCTTCTTGCCCCTGTTCTTCATGTTTGTTTGCTTGGGGACAAGCAAACGCTTAGGTGTGGGGATATTTGATAAACGTCTAAATATACGTATTTTTTACGTAATTGTGTATATTATTTTATTATCTTTTTAATGAGCTGATGCCCTTTTTCGGTCTAAATCTCTTTATTTTGTGTTGCAGGCCCTGAATAAGCCAAAATGAGCCCAAGAACATATTGATGAAGAAACGGACACCAAATACGTCGTTTTTGGGGCCCTCTTAGCAGAGGTACCTGAGCAAAGAAGATCAGAAAGTGGGTATTGTAGCACCCCGAGATAAAATTTCGGGAAAGTTTCTAGGTGGCTTACGGGCAACCTTACGCCCGTAAGAAAACACGAAAATTCTCCTTTTTAAAGGGCATTAGGGCATCATGAAGAGGGACTTTTGGCCACCATTCTCCACCATCATCTTCTAGGGTTTAAAGGCAAGTGGAGAGGGCAGATCGGAGGTGGAAATCAAGGGGAGAAGAGGGTTTGCTATCAAGGAGAAGATCTAGGAGCTTGCCGGCGCGGATCCGACAAGTTCTCATCACCACCTTCTAGTCTTCATCTTAGGGGAGTTTGCTTTGAGTTTTATCTTGTATTCTTTGTATTTCTTGCTTTCTCCTTTGTTGATGATGAACTAGACTCCCAAGGTCGCCGGGCATCCGGTGAACCTTGGGATGAACTTGCTTTGTGTGGATGCTTAGATTTACATTCATGGTATTTGGTTTGTTTTGTGGTTCATGCTTGGTGTACTTTGATGTATTGGTATGCATGAGAACTCTGTGTATCGATTTCTAGGTTTTAGTAGGTTGCGTGACCATCGCCCTACTTTTGGACCCCCAAGCTTGGAAGGGATACATGTACAAATACGCCGTGACCATCGGATATTTTGTACCCCTCCGGTATTAGGGTTGTGCCTAGTTTGTGGTTCAACCCTAATTTGAGGATTTCGTGCCTTTAATGCAATCGTAAGAGGATTTGTGCGGAAGGAATTCCGTATCGATACTCGTACTGGATTAGGGGCCAACTGCCGTGACCATCGGGTTGGCCGACCTGAGGATTCTCCCGGCCAAGAACCACCAGTGCCTGTGTAATTCTAGCATCCTACTAGCTTTAGTAATCCCGAGGGGATCCTAGCCCGGGACCTCGCGCTTTCATTATTATTTGCTTCCTTGAATATGCTCATGTGGTGTGCCTGAGTCCATGTGTTTATAGTTATCTTTGTTAGTTTTCTTATCTTGTCTTAATTATCCTTCTTTGGTAGACTAGACAGTGCCGTCTAGGGAGAAGTAATAGCAGCTTTTGGGACCCCAGGGAATACGACCCTCTCACGCGTGCGTGAGAGGTATTACTTGACGACCCGTGCGCTTGCGGACTATCGAACCATCACTTGACGCCTAGAAACCATGATAGTTTATGATCTTGTTAGATTCTTGATTATTTATATTTGATGAGGATTGGATAATCCTATGGTTTGAACTACGTGTTTTCAAGATTTGTGAATTTGAGAATTCGATGTTCTTATTATTTTGACCGAATAAGGGTCTATGTAAACCAAATTGACATTCTCCACGATCTTATCGTATTTGAAATGAGTTTTCAAAGAATACTCTTGTGTTGATATTCTTGATGAAATTGACATTATTGTCGGCGCTTTCGCAAAAGGATTTACTCTTCGATTAAGCGTTGTATTTTATATGAATTTGTGATCTCTTGTTGAGATATATGATTTCATAATGATACGTTTATGATGAGCCTACGTGCAAACTATTTGTGATCTCTTGATGAGATATATGATGTGTTCATGATGAGCCTACGGGCGGGATGGATATCCCAAATGTTTCGATGGTGACATTGGGGAGGATCCCCGTCTTCTGCAGAAGCGAGTCTCCACGGACCGACCTAGTTGGGGTGGCGTGGAGTTCTCGGCTGACGAGCCCTTACAGGAGGCGCATAGAGAACCTGAAGGTGCTGTGTTGGGATCCCGGAGTCACCACACGGGATACCCAACGGCCAACGCCAAGATACGCGCATCTTGGTGGCTCTTGACCTAGCTACGGCCATGGTTAGTGATGGAGGGTTTTCATAGGCTATTGATGATGCTATCGATAGAGGATTTCCGCATGTGTTGCACTATAAATCCTTATTCCGATTGGTTTGATCTTTTGATCTTTTGACGAGTATTCCTAACTTGAATTTTCAGTATTGAATCTCTTTACAAATGATTTTCAAAGTTTTATTGATGCCTTTCTTTGAGTAAGTTGGAAAGCTTGTTATATTGAAATGTGCATTTAAAGCATTTTGTAAGTTGTCTTTGTTAAAGATATACATATATTTTCGGCATGTCATTTGTTACACTTGTATGAGTTATAGCTCCATGTTCAACCCCTCACTGAGTAACTTAGTTACTCACCCATTCTTCTTCTCTTCTTTACAGGTGTTAGCACGGCAGCAGGGCGTGAGACGTGATAGTGCTTGGCATCTATTCTTGCATTTACCTTTGAGTAGTGTATGATTCATAAACATTGTTGTCATGCATAAGATGGATCCACTAGGACCTATATTTTCGTATTTCCATTTTTGTCTTGTATAATCTTGATTGGTTCAGTCAGGACCTTAGGTTGTATAAGGTTTACATCCAATGTTTGGGAGAGACTGTGATTGTGTCCATGATCATTAATGTTGTGATTTCCAGGGATATATGTACATACATGGTGTGAGTCTATTGATCTTATGCAGGGATGTGGTTGAATACCTTAGATTTAGAATATTACTGTTGTGATGTTAATATTGTACAGGTAACAGGTAAGCCTTGCGGCGATCTGGGGTTGAGGCAGGTGCCTGACCTCTCCTGGGTTGTCGTGGCGGTAGTGCCATGGGCCAGGACCCGAGGGTCGGGGCGTGACATTCTAAATCTAAGGTATTCAACCACAACCCTGTACAAGATCAACACACTCATACCAGATATATGTCTCTGGAAATCACAACATCCACGATCATGAACACAATCATAGTCTTCCCCAAACACTAGGTGTAAAGTTCATACAACCTATGGTCATAACTTAACCAATCAAGATTTTCCAAGACCAAAATGGAAATACGAAAACCTAGATCAATATGGATCCATCTTATTCATGACGACAATGTTTATGAATCATACACTACTCAAAGGTAAATGCAAGAATAGATGCCAAGCACAATCACGTCTCACGCCCTGCTGCCGTACTAACACCTGTAAAGAAGAGAAGAAGAATGGGTGAGTAACTACGTTACTCAGTGAGGGGTTGAACATGGAGTTATAACTCATACAAGTGTAACGAATGATATGCCGAAAACATATGTAAATCTTTAACAACCACAACTTACAAAATGCTTTAAATACACAATTCAATATAACAAGCTTTCCAACTTTCTCAAAGAAAGGCATCAATAAAACTCGGAAAATCATTTGTAAAAAGATTCAATACTGAAAATTCAAGTAAAGAATACTCGTTAAAGATCAAAAGATCAAACCCATTGAAATAAGGATTTATAGTGCAACACATGCGGAAATCCTCTATCGATAGCATCATCAATAGTCTATGAAAACCCTCCATCACTAACCATGGCCGTGGCTAGGTCGGGAGCCACCAAGATGCGCGTATCTTGGCGTTGGCCGTTGGGAATCCCGTGTGGTGACTCCGGGAACCCAAGACAGCACCTTCAGGTTCTCTACGTGCCTCCTGTAAGGGCTAGTAAGCCGAGAACTCCACGCCACCCCAACTAGGTCGTTCCGTGGAGACTCGCTTCTGCAGAAGACGGGGATCGCCCAATGTCACCATCGAAACATTTGGGATATCCATCCCGCACGTAGGCTCATCATGAACGCATCAATATAAAATCATATATCTCATCAAGAGATCACAAATAGTTTGCCCGTAGGCTCATCATAAACGTATCATTATAAAATCATATATCTCATCAAGAGATCACAAATTCCCATAAAATACAACTTTTAATCCAAGAGTAAATCCTTCTGTGAAAGCATCAACAATAATGTCATTTTCATAAAAAATATCAACACAAGAGTATTCTTTGAAAACTCATTTCAAATACGATAACATCGTGGAGAATCTCAATTTGGTTTACATAGACCCTTATTCGGTCAAAATAACAAGAACATCGAATTCTCAAATTTACAAATCTTGAAAACATGTAGTTCAAACCATAGGATTTTCCAATAATCATGAAATATAAATAAGCATGAAATATAAATAATCAAGAATTTAACAAGATCATAAACTATCATGGTTTCTAGGCCTTAAGGAAATCATCTCATGAGCCTTTTGTAATAGAATCAATAGTTAAGCAAGATTATAAACATCAAGGTTTCTAGATCTCAAGGAAATCATCTCACGAGTCCATTAAAATGAAATCAAGAATTAAGAAGATCATATAGCATCATAATTTCAGTTTTCAAGAAACACTTTCATCGACACAAAGTGTGAACAACCGCAAGCGCACGGGTCGTCAAGTAATACCTCTCACGCACGAGTGAGAGGGTCGTATTCCCTGGGGTCCCAAGAGCAGCTATTACTTTCCCCTAGACGGAACGGTCTAGTCTAACTAAGATAGAGAATTAGAACAAGATAAGAAAACTAACAAAGATAACTATAAACATGTTGGACTAAGGCACACCAAATAAGCATATCAAGGAGGCCATTAGCAATGAAAGTACGAGGTCCCGACCTAGGATCCCCTCGGGATTACTAAAGCTAGTAGGATGCTAGAATTACACAGGCACTGGTGGTTCTTGGCCAGGAGAATCCTAAGGTAGGCCAACCCGATGGTCACGGCAGTTGGCCCCTAATCCTGTACGAGTATTGATACGGGAATTCCTTCCGCCCAAATCCTCTTACGATTGCATTAAAGGCACGAGATTCTCAAATTAGGGTTGAAGCACAAACTAGGCACAACCCTAATACCGGAGGGGTACAAAATACCCGATGGTCACGGCGTATTTGTACATGTATCTCTTCCAAGCTTGGGCGTCTAAAAATAGGGCGATGGTCACGCAACCTACTAAAACCTAGAAATCGATACACAGAGTTCTCATGCAAACCAATACATCAAAGTACACCAAGCATGAACCACAAAACAAACCAAATACCATGAATGTAAATCTAAGCATCCATACAAAGCAAGTTCATCCCAAGGTTCACCGGATGCCCGGCGACCTTGGGAGTCTAGTTCATCATTAACAAAGGAGAAAGCAAGAAATACAAAGAATACAAGATAAAACTCAAAGCAAACTCCCCTAAGATGAAGACTAGAAGGTGGTGATGAGAACTTGTCGGATCCGCGCCGGCAAGCTCCTAGATCTTCTCCTTGATAGCAAAACCTCTTCTCCCCTTGATTTCCACCTTAGATCTGCCCTCTCTACTTGCCTTGAAACCCTAGAAGATGATGGTGGAGAATGGTGGCCAAAAGTCCCCTTTCAAGATGCCCTAATGCCCCTTAAAAAGGGCAATTTCGTGTGTCCTTACGATCGTAAGGTTGCCCGTAAGACACTCAGAAACTTTCAATGAAATTTTGTCTCGGGGGTGCTACAGTACCTGCTACAGTGATGACGCCCAAAAACGCCGTATTTGGTGTCGATTTCTTCATAAATACGTTCTTGAGTTTATTTGGCTTATTCCGGGCTTCTAACACAAGTAAAGCAACTTTAAACAAGAAAATAGATAACAACTTAACAAAAAGGGAACAGAAAATATACACAAGTACATATAAAATACGTATATTTAGACGTTTATCACACTTCAAGAATCCATTGAAATTAAGAATTTCTCATTTCAAGGCATGCATTATTGGACATTCAAACAAGCATAATCATAGCTCTTTAATTAAACAATTCCCACTCACAAACTTGGCGAGATCGAACACTTGGATCACTCGCCTACTTGATCTTTACCGTTGGCTTTAGATCCACCTTCTTGAAGCCATTAACCATCCAAGAAAGACAAGAATCAATCACATAACCCAAACAATAAACAAGAGTGGAAAGAATGATCCAAAATTAGATCTCAAGGCTTGTAGGGTTTACTAAGTGTTCTAGATTCAGGAATTAACAATAATAGAATCCTTAAACCCATAAAATCAAAATAAAATCAAGAATATCCTAATTGGGTTCGGATCTAAAAGAATCAAAGGTTTAGAGATGAAGGATCTCCTTCATTCTTCACCAAAACATGAAATTAAGACACCTATACAATCCAAACATAAGATCCATGGTTAAATTCCACATAAATATTAGATTCATACTAAATCCACACTAATTCTTCATGGATCTAAAGAGAATTGAATAAAGAACAAGGAATTGAAGAAGAGAAGAAAACCCACCTCAAACCTTGCTAGAACTAGAGAAGAATCATCACCAATGGAGGAGAGGGGAAGATCAACACCTTTTTTTTTCTTGGAGCTCAAGAATGAAGATCTAACGGAGGGGAGAATGAGGATTCAAGATGGGGAGAAAAAGAGAGGGAAATGGGGTCTTATAAAGGCCCTTTGAGTTACAAATCGGTATATATAGGCCCCCAAGCGCGATAGGGATCGCGGGCTCCCTTGCGGGCGCAAGGGAGGCCGCGAGGCCTCATCCTGGAAGCCATGCGGCCTCCCATGTGCCCGCTGATGAGTGCATTTCATATATATATATTACATGCTTTACCCTCATCATTATTGAATATTTTGGCTTTAATTCTCCAAGTACGGTGCTATTTGAGGTATTCTTAGTTTGTCATGCAGATATCAAAGTCCTGAAGCAAGAAGAGATGTTTTGGAATAATTTTAGAAGCTAAAGGACTTAGAAGAAATCTCATCAAGCTCAACACGGCTTGAGCACGCCCGTGCTGTACCCCGTGCAGATTACAGGAGAATTCAGCCAAAGTCAACACAGTCTGAGTTCGCTGAGCACGGTCGTGCAAACCCCAGCACGGCCTAAGCACGCCCGTGCTGTTCCCCGTGCAGATTACAGGAATGTGAGTTTTCTGGAGTTTTATTTGGCCGTAATATGCACGGCTTGAAGCACGGCTGCAACACACCCGTGCTTACATCGAAAAAACATTAAAACCCTAAAAAATTAAGGTTTTGGGGGACTTTTTGGGTAGGCGAACAAGGCGAGAAGGAAGAAGAGAGCTTGGGGGTTCGTCCTCCTCTCCATCAAGGGAATGTCATGCATATCGTAGGCCGATCTGGAGGAGATTCCATGGCATTGTAGATCCTTTGATAACCACAATAATGCAAGAAATTAGGGAGTTTTCAACTTCTTGTCTTTCAATTTCTTTGGCATTTTACTTGTTGTTTGTTGTCATGAGGGGCTAAACTCTTAAGGGAGACCCGGGGTTGTTTGTATGACGTTGTAGCTTGAACTCATTATCTTTACTTGCAGTATTTATGAGTGTCTTGTTCTTTTCAATAAATCAAAGTTATTGGCTATCTTGTGTGTTGTTTAGTGCTTGATTGCTTGGTAGTTAGGTTCTCTTATCTAGGCTTGTGAATCTGGTGGTTGTCCGCAAGCGCACGGGTCGTCAAGTAATACCTCTCACGCACGCGTGAGAGGGTCGTATTCCCTAGGGTCCCAAGAGCTGCTATTACTTCCCCCTAGACGGCACTGTCTAGTCTACCAAAGAAAGAGAATTAAACAAGATAAGAAAACTAACAAAGATAACTATAAACACATGGACTCAGGCACACCACATGAGCATATTTAAGGAAGCAAATAATAATGAAAGCGCGAGGTCCCGGGCTAGGATCCCCTCAGGACTACTAAAGCTAGATGGATGCTAAACTTACACAGGCAATGGTGGATGGGCCAAGAGATATCCGACAGTAGATCACCCCGATGGTCACTGCGATGACCCCTAATCCGGTACGAGTATTGGCTCGGAATTTCTTCCTACCAAATCCTCCTATGATTGCACTACACTTAGGAAAACCTCTAATTAGGGTCGATCCTCAACCTAGGTCCAGCCCTAATGGTTGGAGGGGCATGAAATACCCGATGGTCACGGCGTATTCATACATGAATCCCTTCCATGCTATGTAAGTCTAGCACAAGGGCGATGGTCACGCACCAAGTACAATCTAGAAGTTGAATCGCAGAGTTCTCATGCCAAACAACACATCAAAGAACACAAAGCATGAACCACAAACCAAACCAAACAACATAAATGTAAATCTAACATCCATACAAAGCAAGTTCATCCCAAGGTTCACCGGATGCCCGGTGACCTTGGGAGTCTAGTTCCTCATCAACAAAGGAGAAAGCAAGAAATACAATAAATACAAGACAAAGCTCATAACAAACTCCCTTAAGATCAAGACTAGAAGGTGGTGATGAGAACTTGTCGGATCCGCGCCGGCAAGCTCCTAGATCTTCTCCTTGATAGCACAACCTCTTCTCCCCTTGATTTCCTCCTCAGATCTGCCTTCTCCCCTTGCCTTGAAGCCCTAGGTGAAAATGGTGGAGAATGGTGGCCAAGAGTCCCCTTCAAAAATGCCCTAAAAGCTCTTTTAATACATGACATCGCGATGCCTTGCGGGTGGCCTTGCGGGTGGCCTTGCGGGCGCAAGGTTGCCCGCAAGGCATCCAGAGAGTTTCTCAGAATTTTTCCTGTCGGTGCTACAGTATTATGGTACACTAATTCTGCTACAGTACTGCTACAGTGATGGAGCCCAAAACGCCGTATTTGGTGTAGATTTCTTCATAAATACGTTCTTGAGCTTATTTTGCTTATTCCGGGCCTGTAACACAAGTAAAGCAACTTTAACCAAGAAAATAGATAACAACATAACAAAAAGAGAAAATAAAATATACGCAAGTATGTATAAAATACGTATATTTAGACGTTTATCAGAATCGTTATTGATCGTTGCAAGCAGTGAGAGTTCAACTTAGGGCTCGGCAGCGCTATAAACAACATGCTTATAGCATAACTAGGTTTAGAATTGAGAACATCTCTGTTAAATACTGAGAAAGACCGAGTTAGTGAACGTTAGAAATCCAACCCCGGGGCCCCATCTCCTCCATCGAGTCAATTCTCAAGCTTCCCTTGGTACATTTGTCCCTTCCTCAGTCTCCTTGAATTCGACCCAAAGTCAAATCTATCATTTTCTATTTGGTTAGATATTAAGCAGGACGTTAGTATTAGAAGCTATACCAGTCCCTGTGGATTCGACTACCCGACCCTACGGGTACACTTTACTACTTGTACGACGTTACCGGGGACTGGCAACTTCTAGGAATTCGGACGGTCTTAGTAATCTAATCATTTATTCTTGCTTGGATTTTCTTGTTCTTCTATTTTTGTGTTTTGTTGTTTCTTTCTTTTGTGTTTTGTTTTTTTTATTTAATTTTCGTGATCGTTGATAAACGTCTAAATGTACGTATTTTATACGTATGTATTGTGTTCTCTTGATGTGTTTTGTTAATGAATCGATGCCCTTTGATGGTTTAATCGGGGATTTTTCTTGTTTCAGGCACAAAGAAGCTAGGGAAGCTCGACAACGCGATTTGAGAAGAAATCGGAATGGAAAAAGACGTTTTAGGGCTCGAGACTACAGCAGTACTGTAGCAGGTACTGTAGCAATCACTGTAGAACTTACGGGAAAAATCGGCAACATTTCAATGGTTCTATGCGGGCATGTATACGGCCCGCATACCTGGCCGCATAACCCCCCCGACTGGGGCTTTTAAAAAGAGAAACAAGAGAGTTTTTGGGGGAGAGACCTAGGGTTTTATAGAGCTTCTTCTTCCAACTTCCGATCCGACCTTAGGGACGACGAGGGGAGCGATTCTAAGGTGGAAAACGACGGGGAGAGCAAGATTTGGGCAAGATCTACTCCGAATTTCATCGATTGAGGAGGTAGAAGACAAGGGAAGCCACACCTTGAGTGGCGTCTTCGGAAGCCACTTCTTGAGGAATTTCAAACGTCATTCGGCCTCCGGGTTTTGAGGGAGTTTTTCTATGTCTTTGTTGGTTGTTTTCAAGATGAATCTTGTTTGTAGACTTGAGATGAACACTTAGACCCCCAAGGTCACCGGATGTGGGCGAACCTTGGGGGTGAACTTTTGTATTTTTGGATGCTTTGATTTATTTATGCTTTTGGTTGGTTTGTGAATCCTTTCTTGATGAGAATTATTGCCTTGATATGCATGAGAATCTTGTTTATCATTTCCTTGTTTCTACTAGGATTGCATGAACATTGCCCTAGTTGTAGACACATTCAAGCTTGGAAGGGAAGTTGTATAAGTATACCGTGATCATCGGGTACTTGTACCCCTCCGTTTTAGGGTTGGCTTCTTTGTGGAGTTTTAACCCTAATTTGTGAAAGCCACTACTCTCTTTGCAATCATGGAAGGATGTGGGGTGGAAGTAGTTCTTCATCCACTACTTCTATTGGATTTGGGGTCAACACCGTGACCATCGGGTTGACCTAGCTAAGGGTTTTCTATCGGTCCAAATTGCCAAAAGCATGATAATCTTAGCCTCCTTTGCACTTTAGTAGCCCCCTTGGTGAGCCACATCCGTGACCATTTCTCTACCTTGATCCGATCCCGTTGCAAGTTTCTTGCTATTTTCTTATTTAGAGTTTTAAATTGCTTTGCTTTAAATTGCTTGCTTAAACTTAACTTGATTAGTTAAACAACAAGCAAAGAGTGAGTAAAGGTAGCTCTTCGTTCCCCCTTGGGAATACGACCCATGTGTCACGCACAGCGTATTACTTGGCGACCCGTGCACTTGCGGAGTCTGTGTGTTACGCACACGACCAAGTTTTTGGCGTCTTTGCCAGGGAGTTTCACCGAAGGATACTTGGAAAGCTTGAGCGGGTTGATTTAACGTTTTGTTTTGTTTCGTATTTTCCATTCCTGTTTATATTTCGCCATTCTGTTACTGTTCTTTTTCTTTGATTGCTTTCTTCACTTTCTAAGCCTCGACTTGAACATTCTTGCAAGGTGCCCGTCTTATGACACGAGCAAGTCAAGCACATCTTGTTGAACCCGATCAAGAGATTGAGCGAACTCTACACCATCGTTTGAGAGAAGTTCGGGTTGAAACTAGTGAGCCTTCAGTTATGGCTGAACAAGGAAGAACCCTATCCGATTATGAAAGGCCACAGTTCAATGGGGAAGAATTCAGTGTTCAAGCACCTACAGTTCCGGCGAACAATTTTGAGATCAAGGCTAGCACGATTGGAATGATACAGAATTCGATTCAGTTTGATGGTTTAGCAGATGAAGACCCCCATGCTCATTTATCCAGATTTCTTCAAATTTGCTCAACCTTTAAGATCAACTCAGTTTCAGATGATGCCATTAGGTTGAGATTATTCCCATTCAGTTTGAGAGGAGCAGCTTACAGATGGCTCACTGGTTTGGCTCCTGGGTCGATCACTACTTGGAAGGAAATTGTAGAAAAATTCCTCGCTCGATATTTCCCTCCAAGCAAGGCAGCACGACTGAGACAAGAGATCTCATCATTCAGGCAAGGTGACAATGAAACACTTTTTGAAGCACATGAACGCTTCAAGGACCTTCTGCGCAAGTGCCCTCATCATGGTTTTCCTGCATGGATGCGAGTGCAAATGTTGTGTAATGGGCTGAATTATGCCACGAGGCAACTCATTGATGCAGCTGCAGGTGGCTCATTAAGCAACAAACTCCCTGAAGAGGCTGAAGCATTGATTGAGAACATGGCTAGTAATGAATGTCACTGGAGCACGAGACAGAAACCACCCAAGGTGGCGGGGCTTTATGAAGTGAATTAAGTAACTGCTCTTGCTGCAAAGGTTGATGCACTAACTAAGAGTGTCAATGAACACAATGCTCTAGCTTCCAAGGTTGACACTTTGGCCCAAAGACTCGAACAGTTCATGTTGGGATCAAGCTCGGGTGCTAAGGCAGTTATGTCATGTGACACTTGTGGTGCGGGCCACACAACGTCACAGTGCCCTATTTTTATTGCTCCTTCAACACCTGTGGAGACAGTTGACTATGTTGGTGGAGGGCAAAGGGGACCGGGAAACCAATATGGCAATACCTATAACCCGGGGTGGAAAAATTATCCAAACCCCTCATGGAATCAAAGCCAATCGCAGCAAAGGCCTCCACTACCCCAAAGCACTCAATATCAACCTCCACAACAACAACAAGAAAAAAAGTATACAACTGAGGAGATTCTTGCTAAGTTCATGATCAACAACGAGGCACGATTTGGGGCACACGAGAAGAAGTTTGATGAGTTCGGGGCCGTTCTGAGGAATGTACAAGCTTCAATTCAGTCCTTGGAAAATCAAGTGGGACAGCTTGCTAGGGCACAATCAGAAAGACCCTCAGGGAGCTTGCCTAGCAACACGGAGAGCAATCCAAGAGAGCAATTGAAGGCCGTGACACTGGGGAGTGGGAAACAAGTGGAGCAATGGCTAAGGAAAGCGCAAGTGCTTCTAATGATGGGGTAGCCGTCCGGGAAGACCCCAATGCAACTGAGAATAAAAAAGAAGGGAGTAGAAAGAAGCAAACTGAAATTCATAACCCATCTCCAACATCAAAGGTCCCTGAGTTTAGACCATCTGTGCCGTACCCATCTAGGCTTAAGCAGGACAAGGATGAGGCTCAATTCAAGAAATTTCTCAATATCTTTAAACAACTTCATGTGAACATCCCCCTTGTCAAAGCTCTCTCACAAATGCCTAAGTACGCCAAGTTCATGAAGGACCTCCTCACCAACAAGAGAAAGCTCGAAGACTTGGATACGGTGACGCTTACTAGAAATTGTTCAGCTATAATTCAGAGAAAATTGCCAAAAAAACTGACAGATCCGGGTAGCTTCATCATTGCTTGTGTGTTAGGAAATGGAATGCAAGAAAGTGCATTGGCCGACTCAGGAGCCAGCATTAATGTTATGCCATACAACCTGTTCCTGAAATTGGGCTTGGAAGATTTGAGACCTACGCGGATGACCTTACAACTAGCTGATCGATCGGTGCGACGACCGCGTGGGGTTGTGGAAGATGTTCTTGTTAGGGTGGACAAGCTTATTATCCCAGTGGATTTCATGATACTGAATGTAGATGACGATGTCGAGGTCCCCCTAATTCTTGGTCGGCCGTTTCTCAACACTTCCGGTGCATTGATAGATGTGAAGGAGGGCAAAATGACATTGAGAGTTGGAGACGAATAAGTGGTCTTCACCCTTCCTCAAGCAATGAAACACTCCCTTGATCATGATGATGCTTTATATTTTGCGGATACAACAGATTTGATTGTTACCGATTGTGTACGGGAAGTCCTCGCCATGAACCCTTTAGATGAATACTTAGAAGATTTTGAGAACGAGGAAATTGAAGAAGAGACCCCCTCTCCACCAACTTATCATGTGACTCAATTGGAGAGCATCTTGCCACCCCATGGCAAAAAGAAGAAAAATGAAAAGAAGGTGTGGAGAAACAAGCATGAGAGATCAAAAGGAAGTACAAAGGTCTCCACATTTCCACCCGAGGAGGTAGATCGTTTGTTTTTTAAGGGCCAAGGTAAATTTGGAATTTTCTCATGGCTTTCATTGAACTTTCCGGGTAACAACTCCTTGTCAAAGAATGGAGGTAAATCTCCACCATTTGCTCCACCATGAATTCGAGGTAACTAATGTCAAGCTAATGACTTAAAACAAGCGCTTCTTGGGAGTCAACCCAAGTTTTTAAATTCATTGCAAGTGTGTTTTCGTATTTTCTTTGAGTGTGTAGTTTAGTTTTTTTTCTTTGGTGTGTTGTGTTAGTTGTGTTGTTTTTCGTATTTCTTAGTTTTTGTATCATTTGCTAATGCTTGGTTGTTGTGTTCTTTGTTGTTTTTTTTAGTTTTGGTGCTTTTTGGTTGAAGGTTTTATCAATTCATGTGAGTTTTCGGCTTTGTTTCGAGTGGTTTTATGATTGTTTGGAGGAAAACTTTCATGTGTATAGCTTGATCTCTTGAAAAAACTTTAAAAAAATTGAGTTGGGAGGTTCTGGGAATCTATACGGGCAAGCATGCGCCCGCATGCTTGCCCACATAGCCAACCCGAGCCCTATGCGGGCTAGCATGCGGGCGCATGCTAGGCCGCAAGGAGCTCGGGCTGCCCATCTCTTAAATATGCCTCTTCACCATTTTCCTCATATCTCTCTCATCTCTCATCCGTTTTCCCTCATTCTTTCACCGTTTTTCTTCATTTTTCGTCCTCTACACTCCTCTCCTAACCTTTGCAACGTGGGTCCAGTGGTTTATTCAAAGTTTCATCATCTTCTTCACCGATCGTTTTCGATTCAAGCTTTGAAGCCCTAATTTGTGTGTTGAAGCAAACTTGATGTTTCTTCTTGTTTTTCATGCTTATCTTGCTTCAAACTTTGGGAGATGCTATGTGAATGTTTAATCTTCGATTTAATTGCATTTTAAGGCATTATTTATAAATTTTTGGGCTTCAAAAACAAGGGGATACTCTTGCAAAATTTCTGCTCGTGCTACAGTAACTTTTCAATGAAATTTTCCTTGAATTTATTTGTTCACTTATAGATTGAGAAGAGAACTTGCATGGAGTCATACCTTGTTGTTTTTGTTCGACTTAGTTTATTTTTATTTTTTGTTTTTGCTCCCTACTTTTGAATTGGTGAGATGAGATTTGCTTCTTGATCTTTGTAGGATTATCATAAAAGGAGCTTCACTCTCACCACCCTTCGATGATTGAACTTACCCCGTATTCGTGCATGTATTGTCCACGCTGAATTGAAAATGGGGAAGTTTTCTTCACTCCATCTTTTAATTCTTGTTATATTTATTTCCCACCTTGTGCTGCTGACTGATGTACATTGGGGACAATGTACAACTTTAGGTGTGGGGATGGAGACCCTATTTCATTGCATGCTTGATCAACCTATGATAGCTATGATTTCACTGTTAAGAACTTCTTAGCTTGGTAGACTGATAGTTGTGAGTTGTACTTTTACTGTGCTTGAATGTAGTTCTATTTCATCTGTAGTGCACACTTATGCATGCTCACTGTACTTCTACCTTTGACACTCTAACCAACCCATCTTGTTGATTTTAGTGTTAGATTGTTAAACTCTACTTTCAATGGTTGTTTAAGAACTTTTGTGTCTCTTGTTTTTGCTTTAACCCTAAGTGAAGTTTTTTAGCAGGGAGTTTATCAGGCGACATGAGATAGGATGTATATATATTTTTATGAAAAGAAAAAAAAAAAGAGAAAATGATGAAAAATGAGTTTATGTCAGTATTCCTCTGCTGGTAATAGCATGAATGCGTATATGTAGCTTGTAATCAAGTAAGTTGGGTGGCTCTTGTGCCTGGCCAGCATGTGCATCCATCTGAAAGATTGAAAAGAAAAAGTTTTGTGTAAGGGCTATGTTAGGCGGACTCGGGAAAAAAAAAATGTGTGCTTTAATAACCTATTGATCGTCTGGAACCTGTCTGTTTACTTTCACTCAAGGTTAAAGTTTTCTGTAGAGACCAAAAGATTCTTGCTTGACCATTGAAAGGGTTTTTAGCTGTCTAACACTATTTTTAACTTGTGTGGGGTGAATGGTTGTCCTGGAGTAATCCGGGATATGGAGGTCAAGGTAGGAGCTAGCACACACTCACATGAGCACTTTGGATGAAACAGAGCTATCATTACTTGACTATTCATTGAACAACTCACTTCTTGATTTCTGTCCATCTGTGCTTGTGGAGTTCTTTACTGTTGAGCTTGAGGTCGTGCATTTAGCCGTTTATCTTCTTGCCCCTGTTTTTCATGTGTGTTTGCTTGGGGACAAGCAAATGCTTAGGTGTGGGGATGTTTGATAAACGTCTAAATGTACGTATTTTATACGTATGTATTGTGTTCTCTTGATGTGTTTTGTTAATGAATCGATGCCCTTTGATGGTTTAATCGGGGATTTTTCTTGTTTCAGGGACAAAGAAACTAGGGGAGCTCGACAACGCGATTTGAGAAGAAATCGGCATGGAAAAAGACGTTTTAGGGCTCGAGACTGTAACCGTACTGTAGCAGGTACTGTAGTAATCACAGTAGAACTTACGGGAAAAATCGGCAACATTTCAATGGTTCTATGCGGGCATGTATACGGCCCGCATACCTGGCCGCATAACCCCCCCGACTGGGGCTTTTAAAAAGAGAAACAAGAGAGTTTTTGGGGGAGAGACCTAGGGTTTTGGAGAGCTTCTTCTTCCAACTTCCGATCCGACCTTAGGGACGACGAGGGGAGCGATTCTAAGGTGGAAAACGACGGGGAGAGCAAGATTTGGGCAAGATCTACTCTGAATTTCATCGATTGAGGAGGTAGAAGACAAGGGAAGCCACACCTTGAGTGGCGTCTTCGGAAGCCACTTCTTGAGGAATTTCAAACGTCATTCGGCCTCCGGGTTTTGAGGGAGTTTTTCTATGTCTTTGTTGGTTGTTTTCAAGATGAATCTTGTTTGTAGACTTGAGATGAACACTTAAACCCCCAAGGTCACCGGATGTGGGTGAACCTTGGGGGTGAACTTGTGTATTTTTGGATGCTTTGATTTATTTATGCTTTTGGTTGGTTTGTGAATCCTTGCTTGATGAGAATTATTGCCTTGATATGCATGAGAATCTTGTTTATCATTTCCTTGTTTCTACTAGGATTGCATGAACATTGCCCTAGTTGTAGACACATTCAAGCTTGGAAGGGAAGTTGTATAAGTATACCGTGATCATCGGGTACTTGTACCCCTCCGTTTTAGGGTTGGCTTCTTTGTGGAGTTTTAACCCTAATTTGTGAAAGCCACTACTCTCTTTGCAATCATGGAAGGATGTGGGGTGGAAGGAGTTCTTCATCCACTACTTCTATTGGATTTGGGGTCAACACCGTGACCATCGGGTTGACCTAGCTTAGGGTTTTCTATCGGTCCAAATTGCCAAAAGCATGATCATCTTAGCCTCCTTTGCACTTTAGTAGCCCCCTTGGTGAGCCACATCGGTGACCATTTCTCTACCTTGATCCGATCCCGTTGCAAGTTTCTTGCTATTTTCTTATTTAGAGTTTTAAATTGCTTTGCATTAAATTGCTTGCTTAAACTTAACTTGATTAGTTAAACAACAAGCAAAGAGTGAGTATAGGTAGCTCTTCGGGCCCCCTTGGGAATACGACCCCTGTGTCACGCACAGGGTATTACTTGGCGACCCGTGCACTTGCGGAGTCTGTGTGTTACGCACACAACCAATCATGTGTGATGTCGATCGGCCTAACTTCTTCTTTTGTGAGACAACTAATTTCGTGACAAGATGGAGGACCTTTTGAATGAATTAACGGGACCTGGAAATTTCTCATTCCAAGCAGACTTGGGGGATCACCACTCTGACAGAAAATTGATAGAGTTACTGTCAGGTTTTCGCAACGGAGAACTACTGTAATATCAGCTTGGAAGAAGCAGTGAATGCTTACTGTGAAAAATCTCAGGTTTCGGCTGGAAATCAATGTTTGGAGCAGGAGATCTTGTTGGACCGACGACTGGAACAGCAATATGACGAGGAAGTCAAGTCGGGAGTCTGTGCAATATAAACAGGGTTAGGACCAGTGATCTTCATTCTTTAGGAAATGGGTTTAAGGCAAAGGACATGGTCTCCGATGGTTTGGCTAGCTTGGGTTGGGAGAATCAGGCGGCAATAATCATATATTCAGAGTCTGAGAAAGAAGCCAATTTCACAACGCGAGAAAATAGGATTATGAAGCATGAACTTAAAAAACTACCTCAACACTTGGAGTATGCATATTTGAATGTGGACGAACAATGCCCAGTGATCATTTCAGCGACCTTGGAGGATGAACAGAAGGAAAAGTTACTTCAAGTACTTACCACTCACAAAAGGGCTATTGCCTGGTCGATAACAAATATCCGTGGGATAAATCCATCTTTCTGTACGCATAAGATCCTCATGGAAGATGAAATGAAACCGCGGGTTCAACCACAAAGGCGGTTAAATCCAAACATGCAAGAGGTAGTTAAGTCCGAGGTCAAGAAGCTTTTAGATGCTGGGGTCATTTATCCTATTTCAGACAGCCCGTGGGTTAGTCC
Organism: Dioscorea dumetorum; assembly: GCA_902712375.1. Classification (NCBI taxonomy): domain Eukaryota; kingdom Viridiplantae; phylum Streptophyta; class Magnoliopsida; order Dioscoreales; family Dioscoreaceae; genus Dioscorea; species Dioscorea dumetorum. Next base: position 4,556,601 of record CACTHL010000222.1, read on the forward strand.
TGTTCAAGTGGTTCCGAAGAAAGGACGAATGACGGTTGTTCAGAATGATAAGAATGAAATAATGCCCGCTCGCACGGTCACTGGATGGAGGGTTTGTTCAAGTGGTAAATTAAACGGCGCTACTAGAAAAGACCATTTTCCCCTTCCCTTTATTGACTAAATGCTGGAGAGACTTGCAGGGCATACATATTATTGCTTTTTAGATGGAATGTCCGGCTATTTACTGATTCCAATCGCACCTAAGATCAAGAAAAAAACTACCTTTACGTGTCCTTATGGCACTTTTGCTTACCGCCGCATGCCATTTGGGTTATGTAATGCCCCTGCCACATTTCAGCGTTGCATGATGTCTATTTTTGATGATTTCATTGAGGATATTATGGAAGTATTCATGGATGACTTTTCAGTCTTCGGTGACTCCTTTAATGGCTGCTTAGCTAACCTGAAGAAGGTCCTGGCCCGGTGTGAGGAGACAAATATGGTACTCAGTTGGGAAAAGTGCCACTTTATGGTGCAGGAAGGCATTGTGTTAGGCCACAAAATTTCAAAATCCGGGATTGAAGTGGATAAAGCAAAAATAGCTACAATTGAAAAGTTGGCAATCCCTACCACCACGGAGGATATTAGAAGTTTCTTGAGGCATGTGGGCTTCATCCAAAACTTCTCAAGGATATCAGCCCCCATGACAAAACTGTTGGAGAAGGATGCCATTTTCAATTTCGATACTAATTGTCGAGCTGCTTTTGAGTTGTTAAGGCAAAAGTTAATTGAGGCCCCTATTCTAAACGCACCCCAATGGGATCGACCCTTTGAGTTAATGTGTGATGCTAGTGATCGAGCTGTGGGGGTTGTGCTCGGATAGCGGTATGATAAGCAATTCCACCCCATTTCATATGGAAGCAAAATGTTAACCCCAACACAAGAGAATTATACAACTACAGAGAAGGAACTTTTGGCTATTGTCTATGCGTTTGATAAGTTCCGGCAGTACTTAGTTCTCTCCAAGGTGATAGTTTTCACTGATCATGCGGCATTGTGATATTTGATGACTAATACCGACGCCAAACCAAGATTAATTCGGTGGGTCCTTCTTTTACAGGAATTTGATGTGGAAATCAGAGATAAGAGGGGGATTGAAAATGTGGTAGCTGATCATCTATCTCGTCTGGATAACACCACTGATAGTAGTGACAGGTCGAGGAGTGTGAATGACTCCTTCCCGGAGGAACATTTATATCTCATGGAAGTCGAAGAGTCCGGGGATATATCGGTCCCATGGTTTGCAGACATTGCGAATTATTTAGCAGGAGGAGTGATCCCTGAAACATTCTCATATCAGCAAAAGAAAAAATTCTTGTTCGATGTTAAACATTATGTTTGGGACGATCCACATTTATACAAGCTGTGTGCTGATGAGATGATACGTCGATGTGTTTCCCGAGAGGAAGGTCGGCGCATCTTATCCCAAAGCCATGCTGGGGTCGTTGGAGGGCATTTTGGCCCAAATCGAACTGTTGAGAAGGTTCTAGCAGCGGGGTTCTTCTGGCCCTGACTTTTCCGGGATGCAAGGGCTATGATAGAATCATGCGACACTTGTCAGCGGGGTGGAAACTTATCTAAACATGATGAGATGAAGCAGACACCAATTCAACAATGTGAAGTTTTTGATTTTTGGGGTATTGATTTTATGGGACCATTTCCGTTTTCGAATGGTTGTCGGTATATATTGGTCGCCGTAGATTATGGGTCTAAATGGGTGGAGGCCCAAACATTACCTACTAACGACGCAAGAGTGGTCGTGAAGTTTTTGAGAAGGTTATTCGCTCGCTTTGGATATCCAAGAGCCATTATCAGTGATCGGGGTGCTCACTTTTGCAATGCACAGTTTGAAAGATTTTTGACATGACTCGGGGTGACTCATCACATTGCTACAGCCTGCCACCCTCAAACCAGTGGGAGGGTGGAAGTCACCAACAGGGAAATAAAAAGAATATTAGAGAAGACGGTTCAGTTTGACAGGAAGGATTGGTCTGACAAGTTGGAAAAAGCTTTGTGGGCATACCGAACTGCATACAAAACTCCCACATGTTACACACCATACCGTCTGGTCTATGGTAAGGCATGTCATTTGCCGATCGAATTGGAGCATCGTGCTTATTGGGCAATTAAGAAACTCAATTTCAATACCACCATGGTTGGAGAAAAAAGAAAATTACAGCTAAACGAGTTAGATGAGTTCGACAGGTGACTTACGAGAATTCCATTAGTTATAAGGATCGGGTCTGTAAACTGTATGACAAGATATTGCGGGGCGACAAGCAGTTTGACGTTGGAGATCAAGTTCTGTTGTTTAACTCCCGGCTGAGATTATTCCCGGGGAAGCTAAAATCGCGTTGGTCGGGTCCGTACCAAGTCACTTGTCGATGAGCGTCCCACAAGTGCACGGGGTCGTCAAGTAATACCCTGTGTGTGACACAGGGGTAGTACTCCAAACTCAAGTAATAAGAAGGAACATGGAAAGAAATTTGAAAAATTAGAAAAAGAAAAGAATGTTGTGACAAGTCGGATCCTTTTTGGGATGCCCTGTCAAATTTTGTGAGAAAGATTGTAGAAAGAGCTATCACTTTAGAAAAAGCGAAAGCCGCACTTGAGTAGTCGGATCTTAGGCATCACAAATGTCTTTTTTTATGACCTACCAAGTGAAATGGCTGCCTCTAGGGTGTATGAAGCGACTACCCAGTTTAGGAGTCAGCAGTGAAAATATTGAGAAGAAAGAGCTTGTACTATACCCCCTCAAGAACAGTTTTGACATGCTTCAGGAGGCGACACACACACGGTAGTACGGAGTAAGAGTAAAATCTTTTTCAAGCTTTCAATTGACTAAGTCACTAGTTCTTAGAAACTTCTTAAGCTTCAGTAACTCTCTTAATTTGTTGAGATCAGAGGTCATGCACTCATCAATGTATTAGGGGATCAAGGTTGCTTGAGGACAAGCAACAATTCAAGTTTGGGGGTATTTGATGAGAGCATTTCATATATATATATTGCATGCTTTACCCTCATCATTATTGAATATTTTGGCTTTAATTCTCCTAGTACGGTGCTATTTAAGGTATTCTTAGTTTGTCATGCAGATATCAAAGTCCTGAAGAAAGAAGAGATGTTTTGGAATAATTTTAGAAGCTAAAGGACTTAGAAGAAATCTCATCAAGCTCAACACGGCTTGAGCACGCCCATGCTGTACCTCGTGCAGATTGCAGGAGAATTCAGCTAAAGTCAACAAAGTCTGAGTTCGCTGAGCACGGTCGTGCAAACCCGAGCACGGCCTAAGCACGCCCGTGCTGTTACCCATGCAGATTACAGGAATGTGAGTTTTTTGGAGTTTTATTTGGCCGTAATCTGCACGGCTTGAAGCACGGCTGCAACACGCCTGTGCTCACATCGGGAAAGCATTAAATCCCTAAAAACTTAGGTTTTTGGGGGACTTTTTGGGTAGGCGAACAAGGGGAGAAGGAAGAAGAGAGCTTGGGGGTTCGTCCTCCTCTCCATCAAGGGAATGTCATGCGTATGGTAGGCCAATTGGGAGGAGATTCCACGGCATTGTAGATCATTTGACAACCACAAGGATGCAAGAAATTAGGGAGTTTTCAACTTTTTGTCTTTCAATTTCTTTGGCATTGTACTTGTTGTTTATTGTCATGAGGGGCTAAACTCTTAAGGGGTCCCCGGGGTTGTTTGTATGACGTTGTGGATGGAACTCATTATCTTTACTTGCAGTATTTATGAGTGTCTTGTTCCTTTCAATAAATCAAAGTTATTGGCTATCTTGTGTGTTGTTAAGTGCTTGATTGCTTGGTAGTTAGTTTCTCTTATCTAGGCTTGTGAATCGTTATTGATCGTTGCAAAGAGTGAGAGTTCGACTTAGGGCTCGGCAGCGCTAGAAACAGCATGCTTATAGTATAACTAGGTTTAGAACTGAGGACATCTCTGTTAAATACTGAGAAAGACCGTGTTAGTGAACGTCAGAAATCCAACCCCGGGGCCCCATCTCCTCCATCGAGTCAATTCTCGAGCTTCCCTTAGTGCATTTGTCCCTTCCTCAGTCTCCTTGAATTCAACCCAGAGTCAAATCCATCATTTTCTATTTGGTTAGATATTAAGCAGGACGTTAGTATTAAAATCTATACCAGTCCCTGTGGATTCCACTACCCGACCCTACGGGTACACTTTACTACTTGTACGACCCGTGCACTTGCGGATACGCAAGGGGCGTACCACCCGCATGGGAGCCCGCATGGTCTTCTGGCCTGCAGTCCTTGCGGGCTCTCATGCGGGCGCATGGTTGGCCGCAAGGCCCCTTTTTTGGCTCCTTACGGGCACACTAAGTGCCCGCAAGGTCCCTTCCTTGCTTACACCTTTTAAAACACTTTTCCCTCATCTTTTAACCTCTCAAAAAGACCTTAACTAAGATCTCAACGAAAATAAAACTCGACGAAAACCTAAACACGCAACTTCTACACAAGAAACAAAGCATAAGAGAAGTAAAGAGGGTCGAACTTCCACAGATGGTCACGGCAGTTGGGCCCTAATCCGGTACGAGTATTGATACGGAATTCCTTCTGACCAAATACTCTTAGATTGCATTAAAGGCACGAGATTCTCAAATTAGGCTTGAAGCACAAACTAGGGACAACCCTAATACTGAAGGAGTACAAAATACCCGATGGTCACGGCGTATTTGTACATGTATCCCTTCCAAGCTTGGGAGTCTAAAAGTAGGGCGATGGTCACCCACCCTACTAAAACCTAGAAATCGATACACAGAGTTCTCATGCATACCAATACATCAAAGTACACCAAGCATGAATCACAAAACAAACCAAATACCATGAATGTAAATCTAAAGTATCCATACAAAGCAAGTTCATCCCAAGGTTCACCGGATTCTCGGCGACCTTGGGAGTCTAGTTCATCATCAACAAAGGAGAAAGCAAGAAATACAAAGAATATAAGACAAAACTCAAAGCAAACTCCCCTAAGATGAAGACTAGAATGTGGTGATGAGAACATGTCGGATCCGGGGCTGGCAAGCTCCTAGATCTTCTCCTTGATAGCAAAACCTCTTCTCCCGTTGATTTCCACCTTAGATCTGCCCTCTCCACTTGCCTTGAAACCCTAGAAGATGATGGTGGAGAATGGTGGCCAAAAGTCCCCTTTCATGATGCCCTAAAACCCTTTAAAAGATGAAATTTGTGCGGCCATACGGGCTGCCTTACATTCGTATGCTTGCCCGCAAGGCTCCCAAAAACTTTTCCCAGGAATTTTGTCCCGTGTGCTACAGTACCTTGCTACAGTATCCATGCTATAGTGATAAAGCTCCAAAAATGCCATATTTGGTGTCGATTTCTTCATAAATACGTTCTTGAGCTCATTTTGGCATATTCAGGGCCTGCAACACAAATAAAACCAATTTAACCACAAAAATGGGCATCATCTTATCCAAAGAATAACAAAATAATGCACACAAATACATATAAAATACGTACATTTAGGTGTTTATCATAGCATGAGTAGTGTAGCAAAAGTACTGCAGCACGAGAACTGTAGCAAAAATACTGTAGCACCGAGAACTTAGATACCCGAAATCTTCATGGGTTGAAGCACGGCCTCAACACGGGCGTGCTGAATTAAGCACGGTCGTGCTTGCATTGGGAATGACTTTTTAAGGCCGAATTTAAGGTTTCTTTGGGGGGCTTTTTCAGTGGGATTTTCTTCTCCCCTTTGGGGGAGGCGGCGGAGTAGTAAAGAGGCGCCTTCAAGGGCTAGATCCAGACCAAGAGATCGTCATATGAGTGGAGGAACGTTGGCAAGATCATCATTGGACACTCTTCGACGAAGATTGTGAAGCAAGAAGGGAGTTGATGAATTTCATCTCATTCTCTTGTTTTTTTTACCTTATGTTTCTTGTAGAATCATGAGGTGCTAATCGTTGTTCGGTGCCCCGGTTTAAGAACTTGGTAGTTGTTGTATTTGAATGCTTTTATTGCAATGTTGATGGAGTCTCTAATCCTCTCTATTAGATCTTTGGTTGTTTATTTGAATGTTGGTTGTTGAGTGGTATTGATTGCTTAATTCCTTGATTTCCTCTTAGCTTGTATATTTCATTGATTGATACAAGAGCTGGAATTTGGCTCTTACTCTCAATCCCACTATTCACATTATCCACATTAAGGCAACAAGACTCTAGAACAAAGGGATCTTGAGACGCACCTGATAAACCTTTCGAGAATTCGAGTATAATTGACACCAAGGGACTACTCCGCGGCGCTACTCTTTTATTTGGATCTCTTGTCACCTTAACCCTGTCTCTCTTCTATTTATCCTCACTTTTTTATTTTTATTTATAATTAAATCTCAAACCAACTAGTGAGCCAGCTAGATATTAGAAATCCGACGAGTATCGAAAGCTACACCAGTCACTGTGGATTCGACTACCCGACCCTACGGGTACACTTTACTACTTGTACGACCCGTGTACTTGTGGATACGCAAGCGGCGTATCAGAGGCCGTATGTAGGCCATATGGATCGTGAGGTTATGGACCTGATGACCTATACGACACCCATACGGCCCATATACGGGGCCGAATGGTTCCTGGGTATAAAAGAGCATTTTTAGGGCTTTCTTTGGGGATCGAATTTGGGGATTTTTCAGGGGATCAATTGGAGAGCAATCTGAGGTGAAGAGGGAGAGCAACCATCACCGGAAAATAGATCAAGGATCCAAGGAGCGTGGAAGCATTCATTGACTTAGACTTCATCTTCTTCATCACCACATCATCTAGGGAGTTTTAATTATGAGTTTGCTTTATGTTTTGCCCAATCTTGTTTATTTATTGTTGATGGCACACTAGACCCCCAAGGCCACTGGGTGTTGGTGAACCTTGGGGGGGAATTTATCATGTATTTTGGATGATTACGTTTTCTTTAATTGCTTGGGTTGTTTGAAATTTAATCCATTGTTCTTCATGCTTAGAACCACTCCAAGGAGAAATCTGTGGCTCTTTTACGAGTTGTGCATGTAGATGTGACCTACTCACATGTACTAGATCATTAATGGATTAATAGGGGATTCTTGTATCAATACACCGAGAGATTGGGTATTGGTAGCCCTCCATATCTCAAGAGTGAACTTAAGATAAGTTTACTCTTATTTTGGGGATTTCTTATACGCTTTACAATCGTATGAATGTTGGTTTGGGAGAGACCCCTATTAGCATTTGTATGGGATTAGGGTTCAATCGCCGAGAAATTGGGGTTGTGCTATTTTAGAAATCCTTCGGTCTCAATCATCCTAGCATCCTTTGTTCTTCATCCATATACCATGATAATCCCACTAAGGGGATCCACACCCATAGGCCTTCGCATTACATTGATCTCCCCATTTGCTTATTGTTTACTTTCTCGCACTTGTCTTTATTTTCGTGTTTAGTTTCAAGACCTTTCACTCAAGATTTCAGGTTAGATAATAGGCAGCGAAGGAGTAATAGGAGATCCTTAACCCCGAGGAATACGATCCTTGTGTCTTCACACGAGGTATTACATGACGATCCCGTATACTTGCTGGTGATCAACCAAGAAGCACACCCTTTTGAAGTCTCCATAAGGTCAGAAACATGTACGTTAGGCTCGTTACGTTAAACAAGCATTTCTTAGGAGGTAACCCAAGTAAATCTGGCTTTTGTATTTTCTTGTTTTCTTTTAGTTAGTTCTTTATTTTTCCTTGAGCTCGTTGTTTGGCTAGTGGTAATTTTATTTTTATCTTGGGATTATTGGTGTTCAAAGGCTCTGCATTACATTTTCATTTGGTTATTGGCTAAGGTTGAGCACCAATGCGTTAAAGTTTGAAAGGCATCGGGATTTAGATTACAGAAAAACTTTCCTGGGCTGAACACAGGCAAAGCACGAGGTATTACTTGACGATCCCGTATACTTGCGGGCGATCAACCAAGTTTTTGGCTCCATTACCGGGGAACTTTAAGGAATTCTATGAATCTTTTAGCTTATTGTTCTAGCCATTTCATTTTACGCATTTTATCGTTTCTTTTCTTGTCTTTTACCTTGATCTTAACTTTTTACCATCTTTCTTGAGGGCGTTGTTGCACTTGATTCTGCTCATTCCAAGAAAACTTAGGGTGATTTCTCCACCCCGGGTTGTAGGTGTTGCTGTAGGGGTTATTAGTGTAGCGCTGATTCTGCCCGATGAAATCCACTTATTCGGTGGCACTAACCCCCTCTGATGAACAACTAGGCCCCGCTTGGCTTACCCAACTATCAGTATTCGAATGTTGTGATGAAGATTGGACTTACATTGTGTCCAACCTTTTAGAGATTGCTTCCATTTGTGCTGCCAAGGTAGTGAGCACATCAACCTTATAAAGTCCGGCTGTCTTCACCGGTTTGTTCCTCTCAGAGCTCCATTGGTAGCCATTAGATTCCATGTCTTCGATGAGGTTTTGTGCTTCTTCTGGTCTCTTGCTGCACAAAGAATCTCCAGCTGCCGCATCTAATATTTGCTTGGTCGCCACGTTCAACCCATTATAAAAAATCTGGATTTGCATCCATTCCACTATCCCGTGCTGTGGACACTTCCTCAATAATTCCTTCTACCTTTCCCATGTGTCGTACAAGGTTTCAGATTCTGCTTGCCGGTAAGAGGAAATGTCACTTCTGAGTTTAGTGATCTTGGCCTGTGGAAAGTAGCGAGTTACGAACTTCTCGGCTAGCTGTGCCCAATTTGTGATAGAACCCGCTGGCAAGGAACTTAGCCACTGCTTAGCCTTTCCTCGCACTGAAAACGGGACCAGTCGAAGGCGAACTGCATCCTCGGACACATTATTCGCCTTGAACGTATCACAAATTTTCAGAAAATTTGCAAGATGTGCATATGGGTCCACATCCTGGAAACCATCAAACTGGCACATCTGCTGCACCATCTGCATAAAATTCGGCTTCAGCTCAAAGTTGTTCGCTGCAACAGGGGTGTGGAAATTTGACCCTTTTCGCTTCTCTTGTGCTTTGTTTCTTGTATAGAAGTTTTGTGTTTAAATTTTAGTCGGGTGTTTTTCGTGTTTAGGATCTTATTTAAAGTTCTTTTAAGAGTGGAAAAGAGGAGGAAAAATCTTTGGGGAAACAGCTTTTAAGTGGAGGATGTAAGGCTTTAAGACGCCGCGAGAAACCCCCAAAAACAGGGGGCTTGTGGCCTCCCATGCGGGCCGCGTAGGAGGCCGCAAGGGGCCATGCGGCCCCCCCATGCGGGCGCATGGCCGTCCACATGGGCCCCTGGTTTTAAGCCTTGCGGCCTGCCTTGTGGGCGCAAGGCAGCCCGCAAGGGCCTCTGGAAAAAGGCCTCGCGGCCTCCCATGCGCCCGCAAGGAAGCCCGCGAGGCCTCCCGCGCTTTCGGTCTACAAATACCCGATTTAAAACTCCAAGGGCCTTCATATGAACCCATTTCCCTCTCTTTTTCTCCCCATCTTGAATCCTCATTCTCCCCTCTATTAGATCTCCATTTTTGAGCTCCAAGAAACAAGAAAGGTGTTGATCTCTCCCCTCTCCTCCATTGGTGATGATTCTCCTCTAGTTCTAGCAAGATTTAAGGTGGGTTTTCTTATCTTCTTTAATTGTTTGTTCTTTTATTCAATTCTCTATAGATCCATGAAGAATTAGAGTGGATCTTGTGACGCCCCGACCCTCGGGTCCGGGCCCATGGCACTACCGCCACGACAACCCAGGAGAGGTCAAGCACCTGCCTCAACCCCAGATCGCCGCAAGGCTTACTTGTTACCTGAACAATATTAACATCACAACAATAATATTCTAAATCTAAGGTATTCAACCACAACCCTGTCCAAGATCAATATACTCACACCAGGTATATATCCCTGAGAATCACAAAATCAATGATCATGGACACAATCATAGTCTCTCCCAAACACTGGGTGTAAACCTTATACAACCTAAGGTCCTGACTGAACCAATTAAGATTATACAAGATCAAATGAAAATACGAAAACATAGGTCCTAGTGGATCCATCTTATGCATGACGACAATGTTTATGAATCATACACTACTCAAAGGTAGATGCAAGAATAGATCTGCCAAGCACTATCACGTCTCACGCCCTGCTGCCGTGCTAACACCTGTAAAGAAGAGATAAGAAGAATGGGTGAGTAACTAAGTTACTCAGTGAGGGGTTGAACATGGAGCTATAACTCATACAAGTGAAACGAATGATATGGCGAAAACATATGTAAATTTTTAACAACCACAACTTACAAAATGCTTTCAATACACATTTCACTATAACAAGATTTCCAACTTTCTCAAAGAAAGGCATCAATAAAACTCTAAAAATCATTTGTAAAGAGATTCAATATTGAAAATTCAAGTTAAAAATACTCGTTAAAAGATCAAAACATCAAACCCATCGAAATAAGGATTTATAGTGCAACACATGCGGAAATCCTCTATCGATAGCATCATCAATCGCTGACACACCCTTGCGTGTGTACTCCGCAAGTGCATGGGTGTCGAAGTAATAAAGTACCCAAACGGGTGGGTAGTCGAATCCACAGGGAGTAGACATAAGAACAATAACACTTTGCTAAGTAGCCAAAGATAAATCGATTGATGTTGTGAAAGAAAATAGAACAAGGAAGAAATAGAAATAAAGTTCTGAAAATGAAAGCTAGGGTGTAGAATAAGATCAATATGAAGATGGGGTACTCGGACAATGCTCCCTCTAGAATCCTAGTTTCTAGTGCAAGACTTAAGGTGCTCTTCTTCCAATGAAAATCAATGAGTCGTGGAAATCCAAGGATACAGGGTCCCAAACCTAAGGTCAACCCTGACTAGTCCCCTACGAGGTCCCGGCGGAGAGGAAGACTCTCGACGCCTCACACCACGTATGACTGCGAAGAGCTCGTGGGAAATCCAATTGATAAACCCTATTCCAAAATATGGACCAACCCCTTTGGTCCAGGCGGAGGATCCCTAATCACAAATAAGTCCCGGCGGAAAGACTTCTCTCTCAATGTCTAACTCTCTTTGAGATTGAAGTTATCTCGTGGAATGAGAAGGTAGGGTAAATCACACCGGAAGGGAAAGGGCACGCGTTGCTACCTCTCAACTCACCCTCTCAACCCTCTTCAATCCCGATTGATCTAATCCTAATGGTGATGGTCACTGATAAGTGTCTAAATGTAGGTATTTATACGTTTTATTCTTACACTATTTTGCATGTATTTTGATGAGTTGATGCCCGTTTCGCGTTTAAATTGTTTTATTTGTGTTACAGGCCTTGAAGAAGCCAAAATGAGCTCAAGAGCGTATTTGGGAAGAAATCCATATCAAATACGACGTGTTCGAGCTTTCATCACTGTAGCAGGCACTGTAGCACTGAAACGGGATTTCTGGAAAAAGGCTGGGAGCCTTGCGGGCAAGCATGCGCCCGCAAGGCCACCCGCATGGATGCCCGAAAATTGGTTTTTAAAGGGAAAGTTAGGGCATTTGATGGGATTTTGAACATCTTCTTCTTCTCCTCTTCTTGGGCCGCCGCCCCACCTTCGCCGGCGGCGTTTTCTGGCGATCCACCGCGCCATTCTTCACCAAGAGGGAGGCAAACTTTGGAGGAGGAAATAGGGGGAAGATCAAGAGCTTCAAAGCATCGTTTGAGAAGAAATCTCGGCGACTCCGGCGATCTTCATCCATCCAAGGCGATCCAAAGCTTGAGGGAGTTTTTATAGCTTCTCTTTATGTTTATTTGTTCCTTGGATTTGTATGAGTGTTCCTGATAAACGTCTGAAAGTACGTATTTTACATGTATGTTTTGTGTATTATTTTCATATCTTATTGTTGAATCTACGCCCTTTTCGGTCTAAATTGCTTTATCTTTGTATTTCAGGCCAGCCAGATGCCTTGGGGACTCGACGACGAGATGGGGAGCGAATTCGACACCAAAACAGCGTTTTCGAGACAAGATACTGTAGCATTCACTGTAGCAGTTACTGTAGCTCATCGCGGACTTCTTGGCAGAAATGTAGAAATCCCGAGGGGTCAGCATACCGGCTGTATGCTGACCCATTTACCCATCGGGATTTGGGGTTTTAAGGGCGATCTGGGCATTTTGAAGGAGACTTTTGCATCTTCTTTGAGAGCTTTTGGGGGAGAAAGAAGGCTAGGGTTTGGACATCACTTCCCCACTACTTTAGAGGGCAAAAGGAGAGGAAATCCGGGTTTTCTTAGGTGAGGAGAGCAAGATCTAGGAGGATCTACTTCAAAAGCTTCATTGTTTGGAGGTTGAAGACAACGCGAAGCCACCCCTTCGAGTGGCATCTTCGGAAGGTTTTCTCCGGGGATTCAAGCGGCATTCGGCCTTCATCATTTGAGGGAGTATTCCTCATGTGTATTTTAGTTATTTGCATGGTTTATGTGGTGGATTTGTGGAACATGAACAACTAAACCCCAAGGTCACCGGATGTAGGTGAACCTTGGGGGCAAAACTTGTGATGTTTTGGATTATTTGAGTTATCTATTGTATGATTGGCTTGTTGTGATCCTTGTTTGGTATTCTTAATCGTTTTGGTACATGTGCTTAATTGTTGTATCAAATTCTTGGTAGCACTTTGTAGCATGACCATTGCCTTAGTGCTAGACTCTACCAAACTTGGAAGGGATTATTGTATAAATACGCCGTGACCATCGGGTATTTGTACCCCTCCATTTCTAGGGTTGAAAACTAACTAGTGTTTCCACCCTAACTTGAGGAAACCATCATTCTCCTTGCAACCGTGTAAGAGATTGAGTGGAAGAAATTCTTTATTCAACTCTTGTACCGGGTTAGAGGTCAATTGCCGTGACCATCGGGTTGACCTAAGTTTAGGTTTTCTCGGTCCAACTAGCCACATACTTAATTTCTCAAATATCCTACTCACTTGAGTAGCCCCCTTGGGGATCCTCATCCATGACTGTTTTCCATCCCTGAGCATCTCCCGTGTTTTACTTCAGTCGCATTTATTTAAATAATTTCTCTTGTAGTTTGTTTCTTTCATTTCCTTTCTATTCTCTTGAAAATGGAATTGGTTAGCTAAACAACAAGTGAGAAGTGAGTAAGGTAGCTCCTTGGGCCCCTTGGGAATACGACCCACTCGTGCGTGCACGAGTGGTTTATTACTTGACGACCTCGTGCGCTTGCGGGTGTTGACACTTTCCGTGTCGATCAGTTCCTCTTTCATGAGGAACTAACTTGTATGTGATTTGGGCATGATGAACCCTAGGGTAGATTTGTTGTAATTACGGGTGATAATCCTTTGTGATTTAGTGTTGAATGTTGAATTTCTTATATAAGGATTTCTATGGTTTGTGATTCTTTCTATGTGTGCTTTACTGTCTTGGATCGCATGAGAACTCTGTTGTTCAATTTCTAGGTTGTACTTGGAGCGTGACCATCGCCCTTGTACTAGACTCACATAGACTGAAAGGGATTCATGTACCAATACACCGAGGGATTCGGGTATTAGGTACCCCTCTGAATGTTAGGCTTAGACCTAGAAGAGTGTCTATTCCTGATAAGGGATTCCCTGAGTGCATTGCAATAATAGGAGGAATTGACCGGAAGGGATTCCGGTTAATACTTGTATGGGATTAGGTCTAATCACCGAGGGATTCGGGATTAACTTAATTTAGGAATCTCTCAGTCCAAACCACCATCACAACACATCATCCTTAATTCGAGCCTTAATGACAACCCTGGGGGGATTCTCTGTCCAAATCACGCCTTCTCCTGTTCGTCCGTCCCTTGTATGCTTATTTCGCGTGTAGTGGTAGCTTTACTCTTTTATTTATAGATTTCAGTAGATGTACTTTTCACTCGTATTGTTAGGCTAGGAAATAGATGAAGGGGAAGTAATAGTAGCTCCTTGGCCCCGTGGAATACGACCCCTGTGTCACACACAGGGTATTACTTGACGACCCCGTGCACTTGCGGGACGTTCATCAGTCACTCGTCAATAAGATGATTAAATATAATCCTCAACCCTAGTGTCACTCTAAGGGAGAATTCAAGAAACATACAAGATTGAAACTCAAATTAAAACACAAATTGAAGGACAGCAATAAAGTCATAGAAACATAGAACTTCTAGAGTTTACATATCCAAGTACCAACTAGGGTTTTTAGCTCTCTATAGAGCAATACAAAATCATGAAAGGAATGGAAATTAAGTGCAAACAATCCATAAATAGACCCCCTTTAGCTCCGTGCCGATAGTCTATGAGGGCTTCTCCTTCTTCTCCAAAGAGTTCCTTCCTCCAAGCCTAGGGCACACCTCGTCGAATCGAGTCGTCGAAGGCTCCCCCAATAGCTCTCCATGGAAGGGATTGATATTGAAAACGATGAAGAAGCACCCCCCAAAGTGTAGCAAGAACCTCCTGAACCCTAGCCGTCAGTCCCCCTCAAGTTTGGAAAAAGATCCTCAAATAACGCTTCAGAACGGCTTTATAATTGGCCATCTCGAGGATCCACACGGGCGTGTGGATGAGCCACACGGCCGTGTGGAATTCCACACGGCCGTGTGGAATTTCTGCCCTGTGGAAAACTTCATATTAGTCCCTGATTTCGCCCGTTTCTTCTCTTGAGGTCGCACGGACGGACATACGCCCATGTTAAAGGTCATGTGGCATTTCCTGATGATGATAAAACCTTGGAGAGCTTTTGAAATCTTCGAACAAATCGGAACAAGCGGGCATGACTGCCTTCGTGTCCTTCTACAAGAATTGTCTTGAAGTCTTTAGAAGTTGGCACATACCCCCTCGTTTGAACCCGATTTGTGTCTTGAACTTCGTATTTGCACAAAAGAGCTCCACTTGGAACCATTATGACCAAATCTTGCCTTTGTTCACGTACCATGTCTTCACAACCCTAATTGCATGAAAGAACACCAAAGCACACGAAATTAGTGATAAAACCTGAGAAATGTGATGCTCATGCGTGGAAAACATTTCCAAAAATATATACATGTAAGCACTTATCAATAGCCTATTGATAAACGTCTAAATATACGAATTTTATACGTACTTGTGTATAGTTTATTCTCTCTTTATGTTAAGTTGTTTTCTATTTTCTTGTTTAATGTGGTTTTACTTGTGTTACAGGCCCGAAATAAGCTCAAGAACGCATTCATGAAGAAATCGACACCAAATACGGCGTTTTTGGGATTCATCACTGTAGCAGTACTGTAGCGGAATTACTGTAGCACAATTACTGTAGCAGATACTGTAGCAGGGTGCTGTAGCTCTGAATGGAAAAATCCCTGAGAAACTCTCTGGATGCCTTGATTTAAAGGGCTTTCTAGGGCATTTGAAAGGGAGTAAGTCTTCTTCCTTGGAGCTCCACACAACCATCTAAAAATCCGGCTTGGAGGAGGGCTTTGAGGGCGTTTTCACGGCAAGATCTTGGAGGAGAGTGCGTTTGGGAGCAAGATCCTACTTTAGGGCATCATTGAAGGAGGGTTGAAGGCAAGAGAAGCCACCTCTTGAGTGGCGTCTTCGGAACTCCATTTTCGTATTGGAGAGAGTGATTATGCTTTCTTTAGTTGTTTTCATGCTTTTGAGTATGTATTTTGATATTATGAACAACTAAACCCCAAGGTCACCGGATGTAGGTGAACCTTGGGGGTGAACTTGTGTATTTTGGATGCTTGGTTTCAATTAATGTTTGTAGACTTGTTTGTGATCCTTGTTTGGTGCTTTTGAATGTTAGGGTATGCATGAGAACTCTGTGTATCCATACTTAGCCAATACTAGGTTGCATGACCATTGCCCTAGTGTTAGACTCACCAAGCTTGGAAGGGAAATACGTATAAATACGCCGTGACCATCGGGTATTTGTACCCCTCCAATTCTAGGGTTAATTGCTTATTTGCGATTCAACCTTAGTTTGAGAAAACCGCCTCACCCTTTGCAATCGTATGAGGATTTATACGGGTAGGGCCCGTATTCAATACTCGTACCGGATTAGGGGTCAACTGCCGTGACCATCGGGTTGACCTAATCTAGGGTTTTCTCGGTCCAACAAGCCATTTACATGTTATTCCAGCATCCTGTACACTCCAGTAGCCCCTGAGGGGATCCTTATCCGGGACCGCTTTCTCACCCTGATTTCACACTTTCTATTGCCCTGGTTATTTAGCTTTCTGATTTGCTTTAATTTCGTGTATTTGCATTTTCATCTTTTACTCTCGAGTTTGATCGGCTAGACAATATTGCGAGAAGGAAGTAAGGATAGATTCTCGGACCCCAGGGAATACGACCCTCTCACGCGTGCGTGAGAGGTATTACTTGACGACCCGTGCGCTTGCGGGACAACCACCAAGTTTTTGGCGCCGTTGCCGGGGACCCTCGAGAAATATTCGGAAAACTTTTAGCGTGTTGATTTAGCTATTGTTTTGTTGTTTTTGCCATTCTTGTTTATTTTCCGTTATTTTATTCCCTGCATTTTTCCTGTTTGTTTTTCTTTAAGTTTTGACTCTCGCCTTGAATTTTCTTGCGAGGTACCTATCTTATGACACGAGCGAGTCATACAAATTTGGTTGATCCTGACAACGAGATTGAACGAACTTTGCATCAACGTTTGAGAGAAGTTACTGAAAGCTCACGGCAACAAGAAATTCGTGTCGAATCTAGTGAGCCTACTGTCATGGCCGAGCCAAGAAGAACCCTATCTGATTATGAAAGGCCACAGTTCACCGGGGACGAGTTCAGTGTGTTGGTTCCTACTGTGCCTGCAAATAACTTCGAAATAAAAGCAAGCACAATTGGGATGGTGCAAAACTCAGTTCAGTTTGATGGTCTGGCTGATGAAGACCCGCATGCCCACTTGTCCAAATTCCTTCAGATATGCTCAACCTTCAAGATCAATTCAGTTTCTGATGATGCAATAAGGCTGAGATTATTTCCTTTCAGTTTAAGGGGAGCAGCATATAGATGGCTTACTTCTTTGGCTCCTGGATCGATCACTTCATGGAAGGAAATGGTGGAGAAGTTTCTTGCCCGATATTTTCCACCAAGCAAGGCAGCTAGGTTGAGGCAGGAAATTTCAGCATTTCGACAAGGAGATTCTGAGACCCTATTTGAAGCTCATGAAAGATTTAAGGATCTCCTAAGAAGATGTCCTCATCATGGGTTCCCTGCTTGGATGAGGGTGCAGACATTCTGTAATGGACTGAATTACGCTACAAGGCAGCTCATTGATGCAGCAGCAGGAGGATCTTTGAGTAACAAACTTCCTGAAGAAGCTGAAGCTTTGATTGGGAACATGGCTAGTAACGAATGTCATTGGAGTACTAGACAGAAGCCAGTTCGAGCAGCAGGACTGTATGAGGTGAGTGAGACTACCGCCTTAGCAGCAAGAGTGGAAGCCCTGAACAAGAATGTTATTGACAACAATGCTAAGGTTGAAGTTTTAACACAGAAACTTGATCAATTCATGTTGGGTTCCAGTTCAAGCTCAAAGGCAGTGATGTCATGTGAAACATGTGGAGCTGGGCATGCAACAAGCCAATGCCCCATTCTTGTTACTCCCCCTGCACAAATGGAGTCAGTTGACTATGTCAGTGGAGGTCAGAGAGGACCGGGTAATCAATATGGCAATACATATAACCCGGGGTGGAAGAGCAATTCAAACTTCTCGTGGAACCAAGGCCAATCACAACAAAGGCCACCCCAACCTCAAGGTCCTCAGTATCAACCTCCTCAACAACAGGAGAGAAAATACACAACTGAAGATGTCCTGGCTAGATTCATGATTAACACCGAATCAAGATTTGTGGCCCAAGATAAGAAATTTGATGAATTTGGTGCTGTTCTGAGAAATGTGCAGGCTTCTATTCAGTCTTTAGAAAATCAAGTTGGGCAACTCGCTAGAGCACAAGCAGAACGCCCCTCGGGTAGTTTACCAAGTAACACCGAAAGCAATCCGAGGGAACACTTAAAAGCTGTAACACTGAGGAGTGGGAAACAATTGGAAGCAAGGGCCGAGGAGAGCCCAAGTGCTTCCAATGACAGGGTAGCCATTCGGGAAGACCCTGATGTGATTAAAAAAACAAGTGAAGAAAAAGGGAAGAAAATTAATGATGATGCTGCAAAATCCTCCACTCATAATTGCCCTGAATACAAGCCTGTGGTACCATATCCATCAAGGCTCAAGCAAGACAAGGATGAAGCCCAATTTACAAAGTTCCTCCACATGTTCAAGCAGCTTCATATTAACATCCCCTTGGTCGAAGCTCTATCTCAAATGCCCAAGTATGCGAAATTCATGAAAGACCTTCTTACTAACAAGAGGAAATTAGAAGACTTGGGCACTGTAACTCTATCGGGGAATTGTTCTCATTGTAATCCAAAAGAAGCTACCAAAGAAACTGACTGATCCGGGCAGCTTTATTATCCCTTGTGTACTTGGAGAAGGGATGGAAGAAAGTGCTTTAGCTGACTCGGGGGCAAGTATTAACGTGATGCCCTATAAATTATTTCTGAAGCTAGGGCTGGAGGAATTGAGACCTACAAGGATGACCTTACAGCTCGCAGACCGCTCAGTGAGAAAACCTAGAGGAGTTGTCGAGGATGTTCTTGTGAGAGTTGATAAACTCATCATCCCGGTAGATTTTGTGATACTAGATGTGGATGATGATGTAGAGGTCCCGTTGATCCTTGGCCGCCCTTTCCTCAACACCGCAGGAGCCCTAATTGATGTTAAGGGAGGGAAGATGACATTGCGAGTGGGGGATGAACAAGTTGTTTTCACTCTTCCAGAGGCTATGAAGCACACACTAGACCATGATGATACTTTATATTTCACGGATATAACTGACGTAATAATTTCTGATTGTGTGCAGGAAGTCCTCGCTGTGAACCCCTTAGATGAGTACCTAGAAGGAACCGAGGATGAAGAACTGGAAGTAAAGGACCCCTCTTCTTCGCCAACACCACAAATAGCTCAAGTAGAAGTTGTATCACCTCCGCACCATAAGAAAAAGGGAACTTTGAAGAAGGCATGGCGAAAGGTGAATGCAAAAATGAAGAAAAGCATGAGTATCTCCACGTTACCACCGAGTGAGGTAGACCGCCTATATTTTGGAAATGAAGGTAAATTTTGCATTTTCTCGTGTCTTTCCATGAATTTTCCAGGTAACAACCCCCCGCCAAGAAATGGAGGTAATTCTCCACCATTTGACCCACCATGAATCAAGGTATGATAAGTCGAGCTAACGACTTTAAACAAGCGCTTCTTGGGAGGCAACCCAAGCTTTTAAAATTCCTTGCACTCTAGTTTTCGTATTCTTTAATTTTGTAGTAGTTAGATGTTGTCTTTGTTTTAGTTATTTTGTTCTTCTTCTTTGTCATTTCTTTGTTGCTTGATGTTGGGATTCTTTGAGTTGTTTGATGTGTTGATGCCATGAAGCTTGCTTCTTGTGTGTTTATGGGATTATATCGGCTTTGTTTTCATTGTTTTTAGGGTTTAAAGGAGGTTATGTTGATACTAAACAAGTTTAGAGCCGTTTTATGACCGTTAGAGAAGGTGTTGGTCTGATTTGGCAAGCTTGCGGGCAAGCTTGCGCCCGCAAGCTTGCCCGTGAACCATCCAGAGGGCCTTGCGGGTGGGCTTGCGCCCGCAAGCCCAACCGCAAGGCTTCCCGAGGCTCCTTGCGGGCAACCTTGCGCCAGCAAGGCCACCTGCAAGGATGCCCGATAAAAGCCCTAAAAAGGCTTCTTCCCATTCTCTTTCTCTCATCTTCACACTGCCATCTTCTTCCTCTCATTTCTCACTCATTTCTCCACCAAATCACCTCATTTTTTTTCCTCTAAATCACTCTCATCCTCCTGTAAACTCTTTTGTGGAAGGATTTTGGAAGATTACAACCTTTTCAAGCCGTTTCAAGCTTTTGATTCATCACTCATACTCTAGGGTTAAGGTTTGATTTTCATTCTTATATCTTGTGTTTTAATGAATTGTTGGGATGTAATCTTTGTGCTTTTGGTTCTCTTTGCTTAATATAGCATTATGAGATTGGTTTTGTATGATTGTAGAAATTTTTGGCTACTTTTTCAAGCAAAACTCTTGCCAAAATTTCTCGGATTTACTGTAGCAATAAACCATTCTCCTTAATTTTCATTCCATGAAGCCTCAATTTCTTTAAAATTTGGTTTAATGGTGTCCCCTTGGTCTTGTAGGTATGAGGACCAAGAAAGTGGCTCGTAAGAGGACACGGAGAGACCGTTCGCCGCCCCGCGACGGACCACGATTTCGAAAGGACGATCACAAGACCCGATTCGCCCTTTTGTCAAGGAAAACATTCGGCACCATACGAAAAATTGATTGGAATGTTTTGAGAGCCTTGGGGTTAGGTGAAGTCATCTTGGAGCTTATCTCTCATGATGGGTGGGACAAATTGTTCTCCATTGAAGAACCCACCTACAAAGAGCTCACATTAGAAGTCTTAAGCTCCATTGAAGTTGCAAAACAATGGTGTGCCGGCCGACCAAGTGTGATTACATTTCAAGGCACCACCTCCGCAGCTACCACCTGTGCTGCATCATCACGGCCATCTGACTCTTAGACTCCCAGCATCACGGCACTTGTTGTTGTTCTTGTTGTTCTTTTTATTTATTTTGCTGCTCTTATTGTTGTTTGCGTTAGTGTTACTTTTTAAGTTAGTTAGGGTTCCGACCCTACTAAACTTTCTCTGTTTATTTTGCACTTTCTGTTTTTGCACTCTTCTCTATCATTTTCATTCTGGAGTTGTGATTAGTGTTCTGTCTTTTTCCAGGAATTTCTTTAGGAATGCTTCACACTCCCAGCCCTCACCAAATGGACCCCCCCAGTCCACATGCATTTCATCGACAGATTGGGGAAGTTTCTTACTCCATCTTTTAATTCTTGTTATATTTATTTCCCACCCTGTACTGCTGATTTATGTACATTGGGGACAATGTACAGCTTTAGGTGTGGGGATGGAGTATTTATACTGTATTGCATGCTTGTATTTTACCTATGATAGCTATGATCTTTTTGTTAAGGATTTCCTAGCTTGGTAGAATGACAGTAGTGAGTTGTACTTTACATGTGCATGAATGTAGTTCTGTTTCATCCTTAGTGCATATTTATACCTGCTCACTATAACTCCCAATTCTGACGCTCTAACCCATCTTATTGATTTTTGTGTTAGGATGTTAAATTTTTCTTTCAATAGTCCTTTAAAAACTTTTGAGTCTCCTGTTTTTGCTTTAACCCTCAGTGAGGTTTTTAAGTGAAGTTTTTAGCAGGTTTGATCAGGCGTTGTAAAAAAAAAAAAAAAAAAGAGAGTCTATGTCAGTATTCCTCTGCTTATAAAAGCATGAATGCGTATATGTAGATCTGTAGTCAAGTAAGTTGGGTGGCTCTTGTGCCTGGCCAGCATGTGCATCCTACTGAAAGATTTTTGTGCAGTCTACGTTAGGCGGACTCGGAAAAAAAAAAAAAAAAAAAAAAAACGCCTGAAACCTGTTCTATCTTCACTCTTGATGTTAAAGTTCCTTTTTGGAGACCAGAAGATTTTTAATTGACTATTGAGAGGGTCTTTAGCATTCCTAACACTAACTTCAATCTGTGTGAGGTGAATGGACATCCTGGGGTAATCCAGGGTGTGGTGATCAGTGTGGGAGTCAGCACACACTCACGATGACACTTTGGATGAAACAGAGCTGATATTGCTTGTCTATACACTGAACAACTCACTTCCTGATTTCTAACCACCTGTGCTAGTGAAGTCCTGTACATTTGAGCTTGAGGTCGTATATTTAGCCATTTATCTTCTTGCCCCTGTTCTTCATGTTTGTTTGCTTGGGGACAAGCAAACGCTTAGGTGTGGGGATGTTTGATAAACGTCTAAATATACGAATTTTATACGTACTTGTGTATAGTTTATTCTCTCTTTATGTTAAGTTGTTTTCTATTTTCTTGTTTAATGTGGTTTTACTTGTGTTACAGGCCCGAAATAAGCTCAAGAACGTATTCATGAAGAAATCGACACCAAATACGGCGTTTTTGGGATTCATCACTGTAGCAGTACTGTAGCGGAATTACTGTAGCACAATTACTGTAGCAGATACTGTAGCAGGGTACTGTAGCTCTGAATGGAAAAATCCCTGAGAAACTCTCTGGATGCCTTGCGGGCAACCTTGCGCCCGCAAGGGCACCCGCAAGGCATCGCGATGTCTTGATTTAAAGGGCTTTCTAGGGCATTTGAAAGGGAGTAAGTCTTCTTCCTTGGAGCTCCACACAACCATCTAAAAATCCGGCTTGGAGGAGGGCTTTGAGGGCGTTTTCACGGCAAGATCTTGGAGGAGAGTGCGTTTGGGAGCAAGATCCTACTCTAGGGCATCATTGAAGGAGGGTTGAAGGCAAGAGAAGCCACCTCTTGAGTGGCGTCTTCGGAACTCCATTTTCGTATTTGAGGGAGTGATTATGCTTTCTTTAGTTGTTTTCATGCTTTTGAGTATGTATTTTGATATTATGAACAACTAAACCCCAAGGTCACCGGATGTAGGTGAACCTTGGGGGTGAACTTGTGTATTTTGGATGCTTGGTTTCAATTAATGTTTGTAGACTTGTTTGTGATCCTTGTTTGGTGCTTTTGAATGTTAGGGTATGCATGAGAACTCTGTGTATCCATACTTAGCCAATACTAGGTTGCATGACCATTGCCCTAGTGTTAGACTCACCAAGCTTGGAAGGGAAATACGTATAAATACGCCGTGACCATCGGGTATTTGTACCCCTCAAATTCTAGGGTTAATTGCTTATTTGCGATTCAACCTTAGTTTGAGAAAACCGCCTCAACCTTTGCAATCGTATGAGGATTTATACGGGTAGGGCCCGTATTCAATACTCGTACCGGATTAGGGGTCAACTGCCTTGACCATCGGGTTGACCTAATCTAGGGTTTTCTCGGTCCAACAAGCCATTTACATGTTATTCCAGCATCCTGTACACTCCAGTAGCCCCTGAGGGGATCCTTATCCGGGACCGCTTTCTCACCCTGATTTCACACTTTCTATTGCCCTGGTTATTTAGCTTTCTGATTTGCTTTAATTTCGTGTATTTGCATTTTCATCTTTTACTCTCGAGTTTGATCGGCTAGACAATATTGCGAGAAGGAAGTAAGGATAGATTCTCGGACCCCAGGGAATACGACCCTCTCACGCGTGCGTGAGAGGTATTACTTGACGACCCGTGCGCTTGCGGGACAACCACCACCTATGAAAACCCTCCATCACTAACCATGGCCGTGGCTAGGTCGGGAGCCACCAAGATGCGCTTATCTTGGTATTGGCCGTTGGGAATCCCGTGTGGTGACTCCGGGAACCCAACACAGCACCTTCAGCTTCTCTAGGCGCCTCCTGTAAGGGCTAGTCAGCCGAGAACCCCACGCCACCCCAACTAGGTCGGTCCGTGGAGACTCGCTTCTGCAGAAGACGGGGATCCCCCCAATGTCACCATCGAAACATTTGGGATATCCATTGACACACCCTTGCGTGTGTACTCCGCAAGTGCACGGGTGTCGAAGTAATAAAGTACCCAAACGGGTGGGTAGTCAAATCCACAGGGAGTAGACGTAAGAACAATCACACTTTGTTAAGTAATCAAAGATAAACCAATTGCTGTTGTGAAAGAAAATAAGATAGGAAAGAAGTAGAAATAAAGTGCCGAAAATAAAAGCTAGGGCGTAGAAAAAGATCAATAAGAAGATGGGGTACTCGAACTATGTTCCCCCTAGAATCCTTGTTTCAAGTGCAAGACTTCAAATACTGTTATTCAATAGAGATTTCAAGTGTCGTGGAATCCAAAGATACAAGGTCCCAAATCTAAGGTCAACCTTGACTAATTCCCTACGAGGTCCAGGCGGAGAGAAGACTCTCGACACCTCACACCACGTATGACTGCGCTATGCTATAGGGATTCCAAGTGGTAAACCCTATTCCCAACTATAGATCGATCCGTTTGGTCCAGGCGAAAGATCCCTAATCACAAATAAGTCCCGGCGGAAAGACCTCTCTCAACGCCTAACTCTCTTTGAGATTGAAGGTAATACTTGGAATAAGAAGGTAGGGAAAACCACACCGGAGGGGAAAGGGGACGTGTCACTACCTCTCAACTCACCCTCTCAACCCTCTTCAATCTTGGTTAATCTAATCCTAATGGTGATGGTCTATTGTCAACAGGATGATTGGATTAGCCCTCAACCCTAGTGTCACTCTAAGGGAGAAACAATTAAGCATATAAGATTGAAACTCAAATTCAAACTCAAATTGAATAAAAGCATTAAAGTCAATGAAACATAGGAAATCTAGGGTTTACAAGTCCAAGTACCCACTAGGGATTTAGCCCTCCATGGAGCAATACAAGTTCATCAAAATAAATGAAGACAAGTGCAATAAATCCATAAAGAAAACCTCCTTAAGCTCTGTGTTGATAGACTACGGGAACTTCTCCTTCTTCTCCAAAGAACTCCTTCCTCCAAGCCTAAGGCACACCTTGTCGAATCGAGTCGTCGAAGGCTCCCCCAATAGCTCTCCTTGGAAGGGATTGATGATGAAATCGGTGGAGAAGTGCCCCCAAAGTGTAGCAAGAACCTCCTGAACCCTAGCCGTCACCCCCTCTCAAAGTTGGAAGAAGATCCCCTAAATAACGCTTCAGAACGACTTTATAATTGACCATCTCGAGGATCCACACGGGCGTGTGGATAAGCCACACGGCCGTGTGGAAATTCCACACGCCCATGTGGATTTTCTGCCCTGTGGAAACTTCATACTAGTCCCCGATTTCGCCCGTTTCTTCTCCTGAGGTCACATGGACGGACACACGCCTATGTGAAAGGTCATGTGGCATTTCTTGATGATGGGAAAACCTTGGAGATCTTTTGAAATCTTTGAACAAATCGGAACAAGCGAGCATGACTGCCTTCGTGTCCTTCTACAAGAGTTGTCTTGAAGTCTTTAGAAGTTGGCACATACCCCCTCGTTGGAACCCGATTTGTGTCTTGAACTTCGTAATTGCACAAAAGAGCTCCACTTGGTACCATTATGACCTAATCTTGCCTTTATTCACGTACCATGTCTTCACAACCCTAATTGCATGAAAGAACACCAAAACAAACGAAATTAGCTATAAAGCCTGATAAATGTGATGCTCATGCGTGGAAAACATTTCCAAAAATATATACATGCAAGCACTTATCAAACTCCACCACACTTAAGCTTTTGCTTGTCCTCAAGCAAAGTTCATACCATGAGAATTAAAGGTTGAGTGATGAAAATGCTTGGCCTTAAGTTCACCAAAGGTGTACAAAGATAGTATTCTCAAAAAGGGAAAATTTAAACATAGATAGATAAAAAACCAAAACTCTAGCAAAAACTCAAATTACGAAGAAAATAAAATCTGAAAGCGTGTGTGTGTGTACACTTACTCATGCCAACCCCAAGTTTACCCTTGAACATTATTAAAACAAGGACTTATTTAGGAAAAAGAAATCGGTGGTAGCTGCACACAACCTCAAAGGTAGCCATTTCCCAAGATGCCTCCTAGGCGGCTTTCACCCTTTCAAGGTGGTAGCTCTTTCCACCCGGGAGTGTTAGCTTTCACACAGCCTATTAGATAGCTCTTTCTCCCATTAGGGCATAGCTAGTATCCGACTTATGAGAGTAGCTGCATACAGAATAGGTGGTAGCTCTTTCCACCCAAAGAACAAAGAAGCACCATTTTCTAATTTTTTTTTTATTGCTCAAGAAAAATGCAACTAATGTCCTTTCAAACTGAACTAGCGTTATCAGGGTTAACAGAGCAAGTAAAGTGCAAGAAATGCAATCAAACAAAAAATTTCTAAGTTTTTCGAGTAAACTAGAACATGGTAACAACCGAAGTTTAAATTTCACCTAAATTCGAAAATACACTCATGTTCCTTAGGGTGAACTGTCATTGGCAAGATGAGCATGAAAGTGATGATCAAGAATAAAGAACGTGTGCAGTGTGAACTCCCCCCCACACTTGAGATGTACATTGCCCTCAATGTACTCATACAAACATGCAACATAAGAACGCAAATAAAAACATGAGGGCGTGGGTATTAAAACAATACTCCCCTGATCTCCGAGTGTGGTATTTGAATGGAGGTGTGGAAACGGGAAGTGAAGTCGCGTAAGGTTGTGAAGCTCACACGGCCATGCCTATGACCATTTCTCAAAACCAAGTTGACAAGTCTATCTGCACATCACAAAAGGGGTTCAGTGGATCTCAACAAAAGCTAAGATTAAAAGAGTACAAAAATAAACAAAACAAACACAAACTCAACAAAGAACATGAAAAATAAAAACAGTAAGATAACTCTCAGAAGGTGGAACCTTTCTGAGTACACAAGGACACAACAGAAAAGAAAGTACAAGGAAATAAAAAGAAGAACAAAAGACGCATCAAGCGTCGTCATCTGTTGGTGCTGCTGGGGATGCTGGGGATGCGTGGGGTGCTCTGGGTGTGGACGGCGAAGTGGAATCGCTACCTCTCGCCATCAACTGGTGGAGTGAAGTGATGCGCGCCATCATTTCCGAGTGGTACTCAGCCATGCGAGCGAGAACCTCAGTGTGGTTCGCTGCCTGGGTCACCCGCATGGCGGCGAGATCAGTCTGAAAGGTCCCCACAGTAGCCTAAAGTCTGTCTATGCGATCCTGTGCCGGAGGAGATGCAGGTGATGACATCGGTGGCACCTCCTCGTCTGCTGGGGTGTCCTCCGCCTCCATGGGTGCGGGTTGTGATGATGGCCCTGCCCGGGTCTCCTCCGAGTCTTCATCTTCGTCCTCAGACTCCTCGGACTCATCTGGGAAGGGAGCAACAAGCACGTACCTGCCGGGAGCGGCCCTCTTCACCATGCCCATCATACGCAAGGTATCAAGGCCAAGTGGAGAGGGAACAATAACCTTATCAGCTCCCCGAACAGAATCAATTAGTCCCATTCCTATAACGAGTCGCGTGATGTAGGGACCAGAGAAAAGAACTGTCCCTGGTGTCTCAAAAAATCAGCTACCACGTATCCCAGGTGCAGGGGAAGGCTCTGGACCATAGAATGTAAGTAGAGGAGGTCCAGCCGCCCCAATACGCCGGTGCTGTCTCCTCGCCAAGTAATAGACCTACTCAGGATGGCATTAATGTACCTGTGGGCGGGGCGGAGGAGCAAAGACGCCTTGGTCAACCCGGGCTCGTACCGTATATCTCCACACAGCATCCGGCAAACTCGGCTCGGAGTGACGCGGAAGGGGTAGTCGAATGGTAGCTGCGCGTACTCCTCCGTGTGGATGAAGTCTCGATCGTACAGGCCGAGGGCGAGTGTTCTATCGCCTCCAGAGCTTGCAAGTCAGGAATTCGGGTCTAGCCAAATTTCAACTTTGAAAGTCGATCAAACCGTGCTTGATGTTCGGGCGAGAGATCACGGGGCTCACGGACCTCACGGGCCTCACGGGGACGCTTATGAGCGAGTCTCTTCGTTCTTGGGGCCATTCCTGTGCATAAGAGAGGTAAACAAGTTAATTCGGAGCTTAAAATAGGTTCCCAGAATTCCACATGGCCGTGTGGAAATTCCACGTGGCCGTGTGTCTTCTCTGGGTTACCCAAAACAAAGAAACAGCCAATACACACGGCCGTGTGGAATTTCCACACGGCTGTGTGTCTCCTCTGGAATTCAGAGGGGCACCCCGATAATCCACACGGCCGTGTGGATCTTCGACCATGGCCAAAGTGCCATGGTGAATCCACACCATTTCATACAATCATCCACACAATTGAGCACGAGTGTTTTAAGCAATAATCTAAGTATTAATCATAAAAATAGCATGCAAAAACACAAGATTCAATATCCACAACAAATAATGAAGGTTTCATGGCAAGAAGAGGGGAAGAAGGCTTACCGGAGAAGATGAGTCCAATCTCACAATGTAGCAACGAGTAAGGCCTACAAATCCTTTAAATAAGCGAGAGAATGGAAGGGGAAGAGAAACCGTCGCGACCCTTGAAGAGGAGGCGTTTGAAGATGAAGGGTTGCAA
Source organism: Dioscorea dumetorum (assembly GCA_902712375.1). Lineage (NCBI taxonomy): Eukaryota > Viridiplantae > Streptophyta > Magnoliopsida > Dioscoreales > Dioscoreaceae > Dioscorea > Dioscorea dumetorum. The sequence goes on from CACTHL010000222.1 coordinate 4,584,781, forward strand.
GGTGGGGGAAGATGAAGATAAAGGCCCCTTTTTATGTTTAAGTACCCCACACGGCCGTGAGGAAATTCCACACGGCCGTGTGGATTCTCTGTATGACCCTTATCAAACTCCCCATTGTCCACATGGCCGTGTGTAATTTCCACACGGCCGTGTGGATTCTCTGGATGAGAGAATTCCTTCACAAAATCATCCACACGGCCATGTGGAAATTCCACATGGC